>APFE031700610.1:157993-196981 GCA_000404065.3 Pinus taeda | reverse complement strand
TAAAGGATGTAGCCTATTGTGGTCTCCCAATATATATTTGATGGTACGTGGGAGCACAAGTCCGTATTGGCACTTGTCGTCTCAAAGAGGAGGAATCACCCAACCTATGATGAAAGTGATAGTTACCAGGCTTTACAACGCTAGAATACGTCTCTAGCCTAGACTTCTAAATGTTGTGCGTTAGGTTCCAAAACGTTTTTATGTTTATTGAAATTTATTTTACAGTTGATCTTTCTTAAGAAGTTTGCCTTTAAGGTTCACTGTGTGATGTAGATATACAACTCCTAAATATGTAATCTAAGATGATAAACAGTCGTTTATTCTTCTTTTTGCAAATGAAAATCCTAGCTACTAAGGAAAGAGAAGCGAAATTCTTTCAACAAAGAGTAGAGAGCACACACTAAGATGCACTATCCTAAATCAATCTCCACAAGCAATCTAAATGCAAATGCACATGCATGTATTTGTTTTCCTCTTTCTTAATGTGTCAATGACAAAAAGAATGCTAAGTACAAATCTGAACTATATTTTCTTTCAAAGTGATAGTACTAACAATTTTCTTTTCAAAAGACGAAAGGAAGACAAGTACGACACTTTGCGATTTTGAATTGAAAACTTCTTTCGACACTTCAAATACTATTAATTCAAATCAAATACAAGAGTAACAGTGTAATCAACTATCAAAAATAGGAGGATTCTTTTCTTTGACTGAAAACGACACTTGAGACACTTTCAAATCAAAAGACGAGAGTTCGATTAAGCTACTGTTTGCAAAGGAGAACTGTAAATGGCGAAAAATACATAAAAACATTCACAATTCTTTGTACAATGGAGGTTGAATAATGCAAAGGAAGGGAGTTTCAACAGTGGTATACTAATCACAAACAACAAAACTCCTTAATAAAGCTGAAGCCAATGAAGAAAAAACCAAAATCTAGACGCAGAAACAGTCTTATCTGATCACCGCACCTGTAACACACAGAAACAGGGATGCATCTCACCTACAGCACATGGGAGGTGCGATGCATCCAGACTGTGAAAGGGAGACAGTGCGATAGTCTAGGGATGAGACTAGGCTTGGTTTTTTGCTCACAGTTTACAACTTAGTTCAGGGGTTTAGGCTGAGCTAATGATAGTCTGTAAATACAAAGTATAGGGGCTGATCTAATGAGATTACTTGAGCTACCACCAGGGCAATTAGGATGTTCGCAAGTCAGTTGTTTAGTTTATAAACAAAACCCGGAGATAGACTGAAGCAACATTGATCTACTTTGCACTTGCATAGCAAATGCAGTTCGAAGGCTAGCTGGCTTAACTTCAAGCTCCGTCTATAATTTATAAAGCAAACAAATAGAAACAAGCAAACAAGTTATTCGCTCCCCAGTGGAGTCGCCATTTTGTTATCGGGAAAACTAGTGTCTATTCAGAGCTGCTAGTCCCACTAAGACAGGTAGCTATCTTAGAAACAAACAAACTAAAGTTACTTTTGTTTTCCTTTATGAGAGATAGACAAGAGAGAAGCAAAGAATACCAACCTCAGTCTTTCGCTTGGCTCCTTGCTTGTTTCCTCCCTCCTTTGACAGAGCTTCGCCACTCCTTCTTTACTTGCCCCACTTCAAAGAACACCTGTAGAGTCAAAGCAACATAATACCATCAAAGCATAGAGATCTATAATCATAAATAATATAGGATCAAATGTATGTTAACCATACAAATGCATATATCAATACAAGATTCAGAGATATACAAGAATATGGAGGAAAACTCAAATAACTTTATTGATAGAAGTAGTAGAAGAGAGGATTACAACCCATTGGTCTGACCCAGTGCCATCCTCCCAGCATGAAAGCCCTGTTCACCTCATGAAAAGCTTAGATCACCCAACAATGTTTCACAGAGAAACCAACAACACTTCCTTACAAAATACAAAATTCCAACCTCTGGATCTCTAGGATGAGGGATCCATATATAGATGTTTGCAGGTGGGTGGCTCAGCTTCTGGGATTTTGATTAGTGTCATCTCTCTGATAGTTCTTGGTTCCACTTCGAGATTTCATGATCTCTTACTCATCCCTGGGCGAATTCAGAGAAGCAAGTGTGAAATGGGCAGTTTCTAGAAGATTCTCTGGGTTTCCACCTAGCCAACTGCCTCTGCCATTTGTCTGCTCTTGCTCATCGCACCCTACAGAAGGGCTTTCCAGTATGCATCGCACTTTTTGCATGTGGCAGGTGACATGCATCGCACCCTTAGAACTGAGCAGTTTGTATGGCCCTGTTTTGACCAGTTTTGAGTAGTTTTTCAGGGAGAACTTCTGGGAGATGATGTAATCAGCTGACCTTGCTCCTTTAGGGTATGAGACAACACTTTTAGGGACTTAGAAGCCCTTGGTTTATGGACATATGTGATTGGGGTTGCAGTGCCCAAATATGTCTATAACAGGATGTCAAAGCTCTAAGATCAATGTGAATGGATGAGCTCTGATGCGTCGAATAAATAAGTTTGGTCTCAAGACGCGCATGCCAAAAATCTAGGAAAAAGCGACACTTGGAGGGAAACTTCTAAAACAATTTTGCATGTAACCCTCGGCTGTTAAAAATAGCTCCCTGAATCATGTTATACCTTTTGCATGTTGCCTCTTGCTATTCCAAGAAGATCAAGTCATGCATGCATGCAAGTCAAGTTTCCTCGATCCTGGGTGGGACTGGTCAACTGGACTGTCCATGCATGACAATGATCAACTGCTTGGGAAAAATGCACATTCCTGGTTGTAAGCTAGGTTGACTAGGATTGTGTAATTTCTAGGCCCAGAAGTTGACTGCTGCCCAGATTTGCGCAAATCCTAGGCTGAACTACCTCTTGGTGGGAAAATTACGCAATCCCTGTGGGGAGGGTTTGCTAACAGGATAACGTAATCCTAGAGACCAACAGGTTGTCAGAATGGATTGTGCAGTTCCTGGAGGGACAGGCTTGTTACCCTCCAGGAATGCGCAATTTTCAAGGGGAACCTGCTCAGCCTGTAGATGAACCAAGTCTAGGCAAGCAACCTGTGAGGGGAATGGACCGATTGTGTTTGACAGGCTGCCTTTGTGCGAGGAAAGAAGTAAAGCTTGAGTACTTGACGAAGCAATACAAAGTGTTGGGCAAGGTTGGTAGGGAGGCTCTAGAACAGGCTAAGGAAAAATTTTGGAGGGTGGTTATAGCAGTTACAACAAGATGATAAGTTGTATTGAAGGCCAACTCTATCTCCAAACCTGCAAATAACTCTTTCCAAAACCTATAAGTGAAATTGGAAAATCTATCTGACATAATCTTCTTCAGAATACCATACAACCTCTCTATATTTCTGATGAAGACTTTTGCTACTTCACTAGCTAAATTCGTAGACTTTACTGGAATGAAGTGAGCTACCTTGGTCAACTTGTTAACCACAACCATAATAGAATCATGTTATCTATAGGTCCTTGGCAAACCTGTGATGCAGTCCATGGAAATGACCTCTCATTTCCACTTTGGAATTAGAATTAGTTGTAGTAATCCACTTGGATGCTTACACTCTACTTTTATTTGTTAACAATCCAAGCATCTCACAACAAACTTTGTCACCTCTTTCTTTAAATTTGACCAGTAGTAGAACTTCTTCACAGCTATCAATGTATTTTGATATCCTAGGTGACCTTAATACAGATGAGCATTAAATTAGCTCAGGATAAGCTTATTGAGTTCACTTTTTTCTAGCACATAGAACTTGTCCCTAAATCTCACCAAACCATCTGTCGTGAGATGATCATCCCCATCCTGTTCACCTATATCCTACTGCTGTAACCTGTGCTTGAGATGTTGGTATCTCTCATCCTATTGTCTTTCTTGCAAGATCTGATACTGTAAATCTATCCCATATGAACTCATAGTTGCTATGTGATTTACTTGTACTCTCCTGCTAAGAGCATCTACAACCTTGTTCTCTTTACCCTTAATGTACCTGCTTTTGAAGTCAAACTCATTAATCGTAGCCAACCATTTAGCTTGCTTGGCATTTAGATTCGGCTAATCAAACAAGTATCTCAACCCACTATGATCGCTCATCAAAGTGGACCTCCTGCCTCGAAGATAGTGCCTCCACATGTTGAGTGCATGGATGATCGCTGCCAACTCAAGATCATGTGTCACAAAGTTCTACTTGTGCTCATTTAGTTTCCTCGATTCATAGCATACACCTTGTCCCCCCTGCATCATGACTCCACCAAGTCCTCTCTTGCAAGCATCTATGCACACCATGAACTCTTTATCTGGATCTGCAATATTTAGAACCAGAGCATTTGTCAACCATTGATGCAACTGTTCAAAACTTGCTGCACATTCCTCTGTCCATTCAAATTTCTCTCCTTTCCTCTGCAATGATGTAATAGGATAGGAAAAATATGAGAAGTTCCTGATGAAACTCTCATAATAACCGATTAATCCCATGAATGATCAGACCTCATCCACATTCTTAGGAGATTCCCATTCCATGATAGCTCTTATCTTTTCTAGATCCACCACTATGCCTTCCTTGGAAACTGCATGTCCCAAGTAATGTACCTTTGTCTAGAAGAAACTGCATTTGTTAAGTTTGGCATATAACTTATGCTCTCTTAGCAATCTCAATACTATTTCTAAGTGTTCGGCATGCTCTCCCTCATTCTTAGAATATATCAATATATAATCAATGGATACAATCACAAACTTGTCTATATAAGGACACAACACATTATTCATCAAGAACATGAAAGTAGTTGGAGCATTAGTCAAACTAAAAGGAACTACAACAAACTCATAATGCTCATACTTGGTCGAGAAAGTCGTCTTGGTCATACGGAACCAAAAGGAATTAAAAACCCTTTTCATAACCTTATCATGTCTGCCACTCCACAAACCTTTAGCGCATCAAATCTCTGTCGTCGATCTCATTCCTCAATCCGACGGTTGTTGCGTCACCCGCTCGCCAACTAGCTTGGTCGATCCCCATCGTCGATCGATCTCGCTTGATCCAACAGCTATCGCGTAATCTCGCATGGATTCTCGCACGATGTATAACAAGTTGAGGATGTGCGAGAAAAGTAGTTTTCTCGTGCTATGTGTCACCTGCTAAGGGTAATCGTGTGAAATTTTAGAATACCACTTACCACCTTGAGATCACACGAGATACTGCTTACACCTATGAAGGCCACTCTTCTATTTTGATTAACGTCTTCTCTTGTTGGCACACAATGACCATTAAATCTATTGGATCTGTCGATCGAACGATTCAGATCTTCTCCTGGGTTTCTCACGAATTTGTCAGGGTTTCCTTGTTCCGCCAAGACTAGCACCTTCGCTAAGTTTAGTCTGTCTCTAAATTATGTTCTATGGTTTTGAATACACCCAGGTTATTTCAATGCATGGTGAGTGAAGATTTAGATGCGAAAACACAAGATTATATAGAATCTAATTCTAAAGGGCCAAACTGGAAATCAATGAAACTTTTAAGTATTTAGAAGGAAATTAAACCCTTGGGGATTTGACCATTCATACATAGAAATACAGAGCGATTCCAAATTTTTACAATCCAATTCTCCATAGCCAAATCTCTCAAAATCTGTCCAAATCCCATTCTACTAATTCAAAACTTACATAAATACTTGTACATACAACAATCAGATCTTGAATCAAATGGATCGAATCTGCCTAATCCTAGATAATATCTAATCTGCATGATATTCTCCTCACGAATCTCAACTAAGCCTAAATACTTGTATTAATTACAAGATAATTCAAATCCCTGAATTCTAGCTCAAATCCTATCTAGAAAGCTTTGTAAAGTGACAACTAAAGGATCCCACTCCTTTGCTTGTAATTTTTTTTTTTTGTATTTTTGGAATAAAATCGAAGTCTTTTGTCTTCATGCCTCATGCTCCTGCATCAAGATGTCATCTTCTTTGATGCATACCTGATGGTATCCTGATCTCAAATCAATCTTCAAGAACACCATTGCTCCCTTCAATTGGTCAAACAATTCATCAATCCTAGACAAAGGGTACCTATTCTTAATCGTCGCCTTGTTCAACTTGTTAGAAAATCAGAAAAGTAGCAAGATTTTCTCTAGTTGGTAATTACTTGTGATATATTTGAATTCTTATTATTTTTCTTATGTTCCTTTTTATCTTATTTCATCAAGAAATTATCAAAAGCAAAACACAAAAAACAGGGAAACCATATATAGACACTTAGTCAGGGCTAAAACCACCATATAGGGGAAAAGCCAGTCAAGAACTCCTCCTTCAGTAATTCAAATTTAGATGGACCAAGACCCTAGACCAAAAGACTTTCCTCCTCCACCAAGTCAACCTTCCAAGATGATATAGTAGTATCTACTTATCCAATGACATCAACCCAACAACAATCCAGTAATTCGACTTCCTAGTTGCATAATTTTAACCCCCAGCAGCAGAATTTTGACCTCCTAGTTACTGTAGAATTTTGGCCCCCTTTTAGTAGTTGCACAACTTCACACATGTGGGAAAGAGAGAGAAAATTTTGACCTTTTATGCTTGAGAGAGACCTTGTTCTTCTTCGCTATCCTTCTTCTCCTTTTTCCTTGAAATTCACACTTTTTCTAAGCCCGGAAATTATAGATCGAACTTGTTGTGAGTGAGTGACAAATGAGGTTGAGTTGCTGCCTTTATATAGTGACTTTGCTGCTGAGTTTTAGGCCGACTTGTCCAGTTTTGAGGCCGACTTGGTGGAGGAGACCTGGAAGGCTAATTTTAATATAAAATAAACTTATTTCTTGACAAATAATTCCCAATAAGGGTTCTTTACATTATGACATGGACAAGAACACTTGACACAAACCCTAGAAGTTTGCAATGAAGGTTTTGACCTAAAAATAATTGACCCGAGCATGAAACCAATGCTTTAGTAAGTCAATTTTAATAATAATAAAATTTCATTCTCTTTCTTTTGACAAATAGATTATATTCTGACTTAAATACATCTATGAAGACTGAACCTAGTTACATTCTTCAACACAATTTTCTATAGTCAATGCATAACCTGAGAGTACCATTGTTCTTCTTCACAAACAATATTGTTGCACCCAAAGGTAACACACTTGGTCTTGTGTATCCCTTGTCCAACATTTCCTTGAATTACAACATTAGTCCCACTAACTCTGGAGTGCTCATGTTGTGAGGTGGCTTCATTACAGTTGTTGCTCCATGTACCAACTCAATAGAAAATTCCACTTCCCTATGAGACGGTAACTCTGAAATATCTGTTGGGAACACATCTTGAAATTACTGTAAGACCTGGTACTTGTTGAAGACCTCTGCATCCTCAACATCCTTACCTTTTCCACTGGAAATATGCACTTAAATAATACACACCCTTTCTTGTGACTACACTTTGCTTGCATAGCTGCAACCATTCTAACTGATGTTTCCTTCTTCTTACCCTGCAAGATTATTTGTTCTCCATTTTCATCCAAGCATTCAATAGACTTTTCATAACAATCCACCTTATTCCAGTGAAGTTACAACCAATCCAAACCTAACAACATATTGTATGATCCCAACGGAAGCACATTTAGATGTGCTAATGTAGACATACCATTCAAGTCAAATGCACAAGCTCTTACCCAATGATGAACTATTTTCTTAGTACCTATAGCCAATTGCACTAACCAAGACTCTGCATGCACTTCTTTATTCAAACCACACGTATCCACTAGGTAAGGGTTAACATAACTATAATTATATCCAGGTTCAATCAAAATAGAAACAACTTGATCATAAATCTTACTGTCCATCTCGATAATAGATGCCTGATGATTCGCCTGCCTATTATCCAATGCTACATAAATACGATGAATACTCCGTCCAACATACCCCACTGCCTGTGCATCCTGAGTATTGTAGATCTGCAGTCTGTCACCCTGATGTTGTGGACAATCTCTCCTATGATGATCCTTGCCACAAGTCCAACACTATAAAGGCTGCCTGCCATTACCCTTGTTCTTATCCTCAAACTGAAATCCCTGTCCTTTGTCAGATGCATTGAACTTCTTGTACAACATTTCATTCTCTTTGTTACTTGTGTCTTGTAGTCTTCCTCACTTCGTATCTCATTTTCCTTTAGCCTTGTCATTGCCTTTCTAATCATGTTTAGATTTAGACATATGCTTTGATTTCTCATAATAATGCTTCAACTTTTTGATGGCTTCCTCCAACGATCTAGGCTCATCAAACTCGATCTTCTCTTTGAACACTACCGATAATCCATTGATGAATCTCTAAATCTTTGCTTTCTCCTCCTTAAGGTAAGGCACATACCTTAACAATTCCAAGAATCTTCTAGTATACTCCTCATCGGTCATAGATCCCATATTTATCTCTTAGAATTCCTTTGCCTTGTAGTCATAATATCTCTTAGATATATACTTCTTCTTGAAAAGTCTTTCAAACTCCCTCCAAGTCAACTCATCTTCCCGAATGCCTCTGAAATTCTTTACATATTCCCACCCAATGTCTGCTTTACCTTTAAGACTGAAGGTAGTTATCTTGGCTTTAATGTTCTCTGAGTAGTCATGCAATCTAAAGATTTTATTCATACAAAGAAACCAAGCTTATGCATCCCACGACTTCTTCACTTTTCCATCAAATGTAGGTGGTTTTGATTTCTTAAACTCTTCTGGAAAATACTGCTTGTCACTCCTCCTATACGGATGGTGATGGTGATGACCATACTGTCTCTCTAAACCAAAGCTAGGATAGAACCCATGATCACTGCCCCTCCGGTCAGGTGTATCCGGAAACTTGCCATCTCCGATTGTATCCTCTCTATCCAACGTGTGCCCTAATCTAGACCTGCTTCCATATGCATCATTTGTCATTTCCTCTCGTCCATGATTAATCTTAAGTGGTCCCTGTGTCTCCAAATCTGATAAACTCTGAAGAATCACTGCATTGACCTTTGCTTACTTCTATTGTGCCCTAGAAAGTCTTTCCTGTGATTGAATGATCCTATCATTATCTGCTTTGTAACTTCTTATATCTACCTTCAGACTTCTCAATGTATCTGTTATGTAAGGGGAGTACTCATCACCATGTTTCTCCTCTTATCTGTAGGGAGAGTCACGTGAACTATAGTCCACCATTTTCCTAGTCATCTTGATCTTCTTCCTGCAAACATACTATGTCAGATAAGCCAAATATAAACAACATCAAGCGTACCTTAGTGAATTTCGGGGGAGGCTATCTAATCTGCAAAATCAATCCAGATTACCATCATCATGCATGACAACACCAACTGCATGCCATGACCTCATGCATGATAATCAAAACCATAACATTACATGCATAACAAACATATAGACACTGACTCTATATGCATGACAAACACATCCCATCAACAACTTCGTCAACTTCTACATGACAACACAATTGTAACAATGACCACCACCATGCATACATAACAAGCAAATATACAACCTACATGCATGCATGAGAAACACATTTTGCCCATCCAATACAAGTGTTGAACCTGGGAGCTTTGATACCACTATCTAGTATTAGATATTACCCAAAAGAGCACAACATGCTCTGATACCACTCCATAATGCCCTCCTCCCACACTTACCTAAGTTCACCAGTCCACCGAGGTAAATATGTGATGAAGAGTTACTATGATATTACTCAACCTCCTTCGTACAGTCAAGAAAGTGGAATCGACATACTAAAACCTTATTGGCCTTCGTCAGGAGCTACAAGACTCCCAGGAGCCAAACAACCACTCCAGGTTCCCAAGCCCTAAGCTAACTTGCTTTTTCACTTACCCCGACTCTCAGTCACTTGCATAACAAGGCAAGCCAGCGGCTGTAAGCCTCTAGTCTCATGGATAACCCTGCCTCCTAATGATTGCTGACTAAATTACTCAATTATGTGCAAGCAACCCCGAGATCTGAACCACTTTTTAAGGGCTGTGATCCTAACCTTTGCCCAGAACTTGATAGAACTTTCTAGAATGATGAATAACACCTGGAAAAATCCATCAATGTAAAACATAGACATGAATTTGACCTAACAAGGCTTAACCATGACAGGAATTCCGTCAAACACATTGTAAACATACAATCTATATGTCATAAATGCACATCTAAACACAGGGGTCTTATACTTATCTAAGAATCAATAAGAAGTTCTAATGCCCTCTCATAATAGCTGCAAAGACATCTATTAGGTCATGCATTCAATAACCTTTCATTTACTAATCAAAATATGTTAAGAGTTATATCTAGAATCTGCCATAAAACCATGCTTATAACTAGTGTATAATCCGGATAATAATAATAATAATAATATAACAATCGTCAAAGCCATATAATAACAATCATAAATAATCATGAAATACAAGAGGAAATGAGCTCTTCTTAACATATTCAAAACCAACCAAGTCGGGGACTTCCACGTACCACTCGACCATAGATTGGGCTAAACAAAATATCCCTTTCATCCAATCACCCCCGTGTCATATTCCAAGCATGAATGTGGGATCTCATGCAAATAACCAACCAAAACCAAACTAGGGCTTCCAGAGGCAAAACCACCTCAAGCCTCAACCAATGATTCTACCTCATGGTCGGACAACATTAACCATCACCAAATCGGTCTTTACCCAAATTGTCCAGGGCTCCAGAGCATTTGTTCCAACCCAGCTCTGGGACTAGTAAGTCAACCCACAACTGCCACGCTCCAGAGTGTTTTTCCAAACAAGGCTCCAAGGCTAGTAGCTCAACCCACCAAGGGCTCCAGAGCATTTGTCCAACCAAGACTTCAAGGACTAGTAACTCAACCTAAAGTGTTCCAGGGATTCCAAAGCGTTTGTGCAATTGAGTCTTCAGGAATTAATAACTCAACCCAGCCATAAGGAACATGAGTACCAATAAGAAAATAAATGGGAAAACCCACAACACCATGTCTATCTAGGAAATGGCAAGGCTAGGAAAAACCATTGTCAATCCAGGCAATCCTCCATGCCAATGACATATCATAACCAAATACTTACATGCATATCCCATGCATGCTGAAACTAGTAAGGAAATCATACATGCAACTTGGTACCTGCAAAGCAAACCCATTGTAGTTGTTGATCCTACTGTCCTCTTCTGATTTCTTGCTTTTCCTTTGCCAAAATCCTCCAAGAGTGCTCCAAGAAACTCTAAGTGTGGAAGAGTACGAGAGAGAATAAAATAGAGCTCCAAGCTAAAACTAACAAAAGGTTGTACTGACAAAAGCTGTGAATTGATCCATAGAAGCCTTTTTATCATTGAGGCCTCTAGTTTCTTCATTTTCCTCTATTTTTCCTTCAATTTTCCTCACATGCAATTCTGTGACCTTTCACCTCCATTTTCTCCTATTTTCCATTATTTCATAAATAGAATGCTAATTAATTCCTCTTTGCCTTTGCCAATTCCTATAGCCATTTATTAATCATAAGTGATCACCATCACTATGTTTTTGCCCAACATTCAACTTGGAATATGTGTCCCATGACCTTGGTCTTATTTTGCCTTTATTAACTTTATTACATGGATTTTTAACCAGGGTTGTTACAGAATCAAACCTTAAAGGAAATGGGCAATTGTATGATCCAACATATGGGATTAGGCCTTCATTACTGAGCATAAGCATTCAATTGTGCAAATTATATAGTAAATCTTACTCACACAAAGTTTTAAAAAAATATAACATGGGAAAAAGCATGGACAAAAATTAAGCCATATTTAAGCCACTTTGTGTATTTGGTAGTGAAACATGGGTTCACATTCCTTATGAGCAAGCGAAGCCTTGTAGTCTACAAGTGAGAAGTGCATTCTTCTTGGATATTTTAATGATGTGAAATGTCATAGACTTCTTCAAACTCATTTCAATGAAATAGTCATTATAAGAGATGTTAAATTTGATGAAAATCAATTGGCCTATGAGGCTAATTTAACGTTTATGTCATCTTTGGGTTACAAGTTTAATTTGGCATTTCTACCATCTTCTTGTCCATCAATGACAAAGTATGGAAGGGAATAAGTCATCCCCAAACTTAAATGGAATACATATTTGTTTAATATTGATTCATAAGCCATTTCCAAAGGAAAAAGATGAGTACTATGAAATGTTTTGACAATATGGCCTTGAATTCTGCACTTTGCTTCATGAAACTAAGATAATAATGAGTTGAATTAAAATGGGAATGATAAATATAATTTAATACATATAAAGCAAGTTGTTGGTTGGGCCTCTTTCATAATATGTATGAGTACAACATAAATAATGACATGACGCTAAATAGATAGATTTACTCCAAGACATAAGGTTTCTTTCCACGCAACACACTTAAAGTAACACCACATGTGTGCATGCACCATATAATTACAATTTAACACGTGCCTCTTCAATGGATGAATGGTATGCTCACTTGCTATCCTTAGCCAATAAATGAACCACTTAAAAATGTTATTTGGTCAAGTTTTTAGAGTTGTTGATGTCTCAAATTGGATTTTACTTGCTCCGATTTTTTTGGATGATGGATGGACATAAGGAGATAATGACATTACCATTACATTACATTAGGACAATTTATTGTGTTATTATTGTAAACTTTAAATAACTCTTTAAATAAATCCCTTACTTGATTCTCATCATCTCAATTAAGGAGAATTACCACTGGAGGATCCTACAACTATAACTCTACTCAATTATTGTTTTAAATGTTGAGGTCTCTCAAGATATTTCGCTACAATACACCCCAAATAAATGAAACCATAAAAATAAGTATATAGAGTAGATTTTATGTGGTCTATCACAACCCTTAAGCAATGAAGATAAGAAACCCCTAACTAACAAAGATAAGTCAACCCCTCATCTCCTTGGAAAACCAAGGCTAATGGAAAAGTCAACCTTTCATATCATAAAAAATCCTTAACTATTGAAAATAGGTAAACTTCTCATCTCTCGAGAAAGCATTTACTAATGATGTGAAATCAATCCATCATATCCTTAGAAACCCTTGGCTAATAAAGAGAAGTAAAGCTTCCACCTCCTTGAAAACCCTTAGCTAACAAACTGAAGAGGTAAACCCTCCAGGCATCTCCTCACCAACTCTTCAACAATGTAGATGTATTACTCCAAAATCAACCTTCCATATATCTCCTTGTCAACCCTTAGGTAACAAAGTGGAGAAGTCATCCCTACATCCCTTTAGAAACCATTTTCCAATAAAGATATATTGGGGGTGAATACTTCAATAAATAGTTTCTTAAAAGGCTTATCTCCTCAAAACTCTTAGCTATTAAAGAAGCAAACCCGACTAGTTATCACAATGCCTTCCTTTAACTTGAATGAGTCTTTCCATGTCTATGTAACAAATTATTCCCTAAACTTCTTAATCTATTTCATTAACTAAGTAAAATATGAGAAGATGCTTATATTTATTCAAAAGTAAAATAAGCATGGTACTTGTTTAATTTTGATTCCCAACTCATTTCAAAAGGAGAAAGAAGAGTGCTTTGAAATGTTATGGTAAGAGAATCTTGAATTCTATAATTTACTCTTTGAAAGCGAGATAACAACAAAATAAATAGAAATGCAAACAATAAATATCATTAAACATGTATAAAGCAAGTAGTGCCTTGGGTAATGGTAAGTGCATCGTTAGGGCATTTACGTAGTGTGTATGAGTACAACATGCACAGTGACACGACACTATAAATGGATTCACCATGAGATACTAGTTTTTTTCCAAGTAACACACTTAAAGCAATGCAACCTATGCACATAAGCCATATAACCACAATGTAACATCTCCCTCTTCATAGTGGATGATTGTTATCCTCATTTGCTATCCTTAATCAATAAATAAACCCACTTAAAAATGAAAACAAAAATGCTATTTGGTGAAATATATTGAGTCCTTGATGTCTTTAGATTGGATTTTACTTTCTTCAATTTGTTTGGATGGACAAGCATAAGGTGGCAATGGTGGTGTAGTAACATTGCATTATGACATCTTACTGGAACTTTGCTTGGTTATTGTTTAAAAGGCCAAGGTATCTCAAGGTATTTGGTTGTAATATCACCCAAAAAAACATAATTAGAAGAGTACTTAGAGTAGAATTTCTATGGACTACTACAACCCTTAAGCAACAAAGGTAAGTTAACCTTTTATCTCCTTACAAAACCTTATCTAATGCCAAAGTCATTCCTCCATCTCCCTAGAAACCCTAACTTACAAAGATAAGTAAACCTTCCATCTCCTTAGAAACCCTCAAGTAATAAAGCGAATTTGATCCTCCATATCCTTAGAAACTCCTAACCAATAAAGAGAAATAAACCCTCCACCTTCTTAAAAACCATTGACCAACAAAGTCAACCCTCCATCTCCTTAGAAACCTTTAGTTAACAAAATGAAGGTTTTTTTTCCTTACTTCAACATCTTCACCAACCCGAGTCTTAAGATTTTAGAGGGTAGTGGCCACTAGATTTCACTTTCTTCTATCCTCCTCTATTTCCTTTCTATATGGTCCAATCAATTGGGGGATAAGAGAAGTTGGTTCTATTTGGAGGAGAGAGCTAGATGGAAACAAGGTGATCCAATATAGATACATATCCAACTAGTCTAGATATCATAGAATAACTCTAGCATCTGCACTTTAAATAAACCACAGGTCACTACACTATCTAAGAAATAGGGAATACTGGCAGTCCAAAATAGTACCATGAGCCACTATGCACCCAACAAGTGAACATTGACATGGAGGATGAACTAAAATTGGCAATGATGATGACTATTGGGATGGTCACAACATCCGATAGGTTGTATCTCTTCTCTAGGAATATGAGGATGTATTTCCACGAAGTTTCATGAAAATGAAAGGAGTGGTGAGAGAGACTGACAAGGTGAATATTGATCTAAAATTGGGTACACGACATCTCAAGAAGAGGCTATATCAAATGAATCCACATTAAAAATAGTAGGTTAAGCAAAAGATCGAAAAAGTGTTGGATGTTGGGTTTATCTTCTCATGAGTAAGTTAGATCGGTTCAATCATGATACAAGGTAGGAAAACTAAACAAAATCCACATCTATGCTGACTTATGTGGACTCAATGAGGCCTATGTCCATGATCCCTTTCCTACTTTGCTCAATGATGAAATACTTGAGGAAGTTACAATATATGAGGCATACTCATTCACACATGCATTGTCTCAAGTACGGGTTTTATCATTTGTAGCTAAAAGAAACCCCTCATAGAAGCCCAAATATAATAGCAAGCCTCCATCTCCTTAAAAACCCTTATGTAATGAAGATTAGTATATCCTCCATCTCCTTTGAAGCCCTTAGCTAGCAAAATAAAGACAACCCTCTAGATATCCCCTCGTCAACTCTTTTATAACAAAGATGTATCAATCCAACACCAACCTCCATATATCTCCTTATCAACCCTCAGGTAACAAAATGTAGATCAACAATACATCTCTTTAGAAATTGTTTGCTAACATAGATGTATGAAGGATGAACACTTAAAAAAATAAATGCCTTAAACAACTCTCACATAAGAGGAAATGTTTATTAACAATAAACAAAGAAAGAAGTGTCAATATGATGTCAACCTTTCATCTCATTAAAAACTCTTCACAATTAATATAACGAATTTCACTCAAAATTATTAAATCCTTTAATGTCTACCCAAAAATTATGAATTTTATAATTTTTTTTTTTTTACAATGCCTTCCCTTTTAATACAGCAAAGTATTTCCTTAATTCTAATTTATTCCCTTACTCTCTTTTTTCATATATATAGAAAAAGAGAGTAAGGGAATAAGTCTTCTCAAACCTAAATGTGACTCCTAACCCATCAAAAGGTGAAAAAAAGAGTGCTTTGAAATGCTATGGTAAGAGATAATGAGATCTATGCTTTGCCCAGCTGAGATAACAACGAGAGGAATAGAATTGGAAATGGAAAAAATGCTTTGGCAACATTTATGGGTAAGACAAACATTGACATGACAGTTGTATAGATCAATTTACCACCAGTTGCCAGGTTCTGTCGACACAACAGACTAAAAGCAACGCCACCGGTACGCATACCCCAAGACTCAGTGTCATCCGCGTCTCCGCATCGCTCTTCTCGATCAATAAATCAACTCATTTAAAAACGAAAAGAAAAATGTCAATTGGTGAAATCTTCGAATTTGATTCTACCTGTCCCAATTTGTTTGGGTGATGGACAGGCATAAGGCGGCGTGGCATTGTAATTACATTGCATTAGGACAGCTTATTGTGCTATTATTTTCAATCTAAGTAAATTCTTCGAACAACTTCTTTACTTCTTCAGCGTTGCATCATTCCGACCTCTCAACTCAACTCTGGTGAATTGCTGTTGGAGGCTCCTGTAACTGCAACTCTACTCAGGTTTTTTTCGAAATGTTGAGGTCTCTTAGGAAATTTGGGCACAATATCCCTCGAATGAACAGAAACAGAAGTATTCGGAGCAGATTTTCTGTTGGCTGCCGCCAGTTGTTTACTGCTTATTCAACACCTTCAACAAATGATGGGAACGGCCGTGTAAATTCACTGGGGCCATCCCCTTACAGAAATCCGTGGAACAGCATGCCTGGTATGCTCCACAGAAAATTTTTTCTCCTTTGGCTTTCGTTCTGGGCATTATTTGCACCCAATTCAACTGATAAGAAAGCATTCATTACACCCGAAATCTTCACAACACAAAACAGATCTGGATATTATATTTATACGCCATTACAGTCATTTTCTTTGATACGCAGTCAATAAAGTTGCGGCGAGCCGCGACAATATTATCTATCATTAATTATTGATTGGCTTGGCCTTTTATGTTCCACTTCTTCCGATATTATTATTACTGGGGCATATCATCCAACCCTAATGGCTTCTAGGATAACCTGGGATATGGAAACACGGTCGTAAGTGGTTTATCGAATAAGGAAACTGCACCAGGAGCATTATTTCTTGTAAATTGACCATTATTTAAAACGACTTATTATTCTACATTTGTTGCACAGATTCGTTCACTAGAGTATGTAAACTTCAATATACCATGATCTTTAAGATGCTTATGATCCTAAAAGATCCTTATACCAACGAGGCCGTCTAAAAGGCACATGCCTCTACAAACACATGGTTTGATTCCCTACAAACACATGGTATACTTGCTTGCTCGGCCTTACATTCCCTAAAGAATGAAAATGAATGATGTCAGGACAATATCTCTATGACAACACAGATTCTTTCACATGCTTTTTATGTTTTTTTTTTTTTTTTTTGTTCTTTTTAAGTACTTGCAAACTCTTTGATATTTCAAAACCTTTAGGAATTTCAATGGAAATATGGAGTTATTCTATCTATTTGTGCTGTTATATGTCATGTTTCTCTATAGTTACCTGATATTTCTTACGCAGCATAAGCTATGCAAGTTTCCTTAGGTTGCGTTAAAATCTTGTTCTTCGTTTACTGTTCATACTTATCCCAAAGTGGTTGCACTGTGAACTTACATGCGACATGCACAATTTCTATCTCAGCAGTAGCTAAATCCGTCATCTTGTCTGACACTAAACTGATATTGAGACGAACTGCTCATAGCTGTCACAAGCAATCAATCTTGTCATCTATACTATAGTCACATCAAAAGTAAAACATAGGGGTTTCGTTGGACACTATTATGTAACCTTATTCCTGACCTTTCCCAGCTGTTTGATCCCTGTTGACTTAGAATACATTGTTCTATCTGATAAACTTTCTATTTCAAGATTTTTCTTCCATCTATGAAGTAGTATTTTGTGAAGGTATGTGGAGTGACTTGGACTAGCCAAGTCCAAAGGTGTGAAATATCACGACTTTAACTGGTCAGTTTTTAGAGTCATGAAGATATATAGTCAAATCAGTCACCACCTAAGGCTGTCACCTCCATGCATAAAAAACCACAAATCACTAGGGAAGTGGGTTGCACAGTAAATAGTAAATACTGATCAGAAGCACTAACATTGTTGATTTATAAGTTAGTCAATGTGGATCCAAAATAATGACTATGGCCACAAAACAGTGTTAGTTTTTGGGTTATTCTGAAAGTGTTTACACGATGCTAGGGGTGCCTTCATGTGATGTGGGGTGCATGGTGAAACCCCAACCCCTGAGTTTATCTTAGAATTTTTGGTTGATGACACTTGGCGAACTTTTTGGTTGATGACATTTGGAGAACTTTTTACAGGTGGCTGCTTGCCCTTGGACTCGTTGCTATAAGTGGTACACTTTTTAGGGAACTGGTCATCTTATGTGGCATTTGTATCTTCTACATGGTACACATGTTGGGAAGAAGGGTGCTTGCATGAGATCTACCTTGAAGGATGAGTGCTAGGCATCAGGAAGAAGGGTGCTTTGTAGAAATTTCAGAACCCCGATTTTTAATGCAAATTCTGAAAATTCACTTTTTTTACTTGAAATTTCCCAGATCTATTCCCTGTGATCTTTCAAATCTATTGATTGGAGTAGAGAAGTAAGGGTTCTGCTTGCCTAGGTGTTAAGGCCAGGAGAAGAACCCACAAGGCAGCTACTTTAGCAGAATATTAATTATTTAACTATTTCCTAAAGTTAGACTTAGGAAAATTAAAATTTTCTAAGTTAACTTATGATTTAATCTTAGCCTTTGATCACGGTTTAATCTTAGTCATTGAGAGTAAGATTAGAGTTGAGATCAAAATTATAAGAGGAGATAGAGTGAGTTAGTGGCAAGTTAGTTGAGCACAAACAATGTGTCAGATTAGTGAAAGGAAAAGACGAGGTTTCAACAGTTTGTAGTGTGTCAACATCCAGGAGAGAGTCAAATCGAGTGAGGGCCGAATTGCCTTAGCTCAGACCTCATTTGTGCAGCTCCAGTTCGCACGTGTGTGCAGGAGGAGAAGGTATGCGCTAGCGCGTGCGAGTAGACAAGCAGATTCATGCGGCAGATCAAGTGAGCAGTGATCATATCGATTTATTTTAGAGCATTGATCAATTGTTTTCATGTGATGAAAATGGAAGTTTCCCTTATTGTGAAATTATCAAGAAAAACCCTTTTGTTGAAGAAAATAAAAGGCACAGAGTTGCAAGTTTTCCTTGGAGTTGGGGTTTCTTGGTTATATCTTCTGTTCTATGTATTGATGTGTTTGTCTTCTGATTTATTTTCCACTGTGCATGTTAAGTTAGAAAACTCAGTATATTTGTGATTTAAGTTTCCATAACACAGTTATTTGTATTTTTAGTTTTTACACTTAGAAAATTGCAAATTAGTTTACTGGGTTTTAAGGAAATCTAACTTGGTATCAAAGCTCAGTTTTTGATTGAAGACCAAGCATAGATTTTATCTTTAAAAGCAGGTTTTGCGATTTGGAGGGTGCAAGTTTATCACATCGATTTGACTGTTAAGGTTTTTGGGTAGTGCGCATTGTTTGAAATAATGTGATTTGTATTTTGCAGTTCGATTTGTTAGGATGGCATATCAGGTTCTTAGATTTGAAGATAGATTAGACGATGCATCCAACTTCTGTTCATGGCGTGAAAGGATAGGAGTGGTGTTGGAGGAACAAGGGGTTTGGGATTTTGTTGATAATGTCCTAGCCACACACATTGATCCTCAATAGTTGGCTGAGCATAATAAGATGGATGCCAGGGCAAGAAGGATCATCCTGGAAGGAGTCAAAGGCCCAATTATCCCTCACTTGACTAGGAAAAAGAAAGCCAAAGAAATGTGGATAGCCATCATTTGTCTCTATCAAGGTTAGAGTGAGGCCAGAAAGTTGGTGCTGAAGGACACGCTCAAAAGCATTAATGTCCAAGTCAGATTCTGTAGTGTCTTATCTCACCAAGTTTTACAAAGTAAAGGAAGAGTTGGTTGGTGTGGGTTAGAAAGTTCCAGATATGGATTTGGTAAAATTTTCCTTATTGGGTTTCACCAAGTCATGGCAAGCCTTCACAGATGGGATATATGTCCGAGAAAACTCTCCAAATTGGGAGCGTTTATGGGGTGATTGTGTCATGTTACCCACCTACAGTGTGTGATACCCATAGGAGAAACTTTTCTCCTAGATTGTCTTCAGCTGGTAGCCAACAACCCCTTGCAGCCACCAAATAGCTCGACATGCCACCATCTCCGCCACCTGAGCTAGCCATTATATGCCCTCGCCCATCTGTAATGATCGTATGTTTGAAGGTGGGCCTTCCAACCCCAAAGGTATGGCTTTCATTATCTAGTTGGGTATTTTTGCTTACCTATCGTGGACACCTCTAGGCATGGATTAGTTGGGTGAATTCGATGGAAAGAATGGGCTTGGTCTGTACTCTTGCCCGTTGCCCAACTTGGTGGTTAACCTTGTATCCTAGTCCCATGGGATCTCCTCTATTGGCTACTGGCTTTAGGAGTGGCACTACACGGGTTTTGGAGAACTACTGTATTTTAGCCTCTCCACTAAGTTTCGAGACTAGAACACGATCCGATGCTACAAAAACTAGCACTCCCTCTTAGCGAGGAAGGTGTTCTCTAGTGCTGCACTATTGCTACAACACCTTGTCTCTACGTCATCCTCCATGCATGTTATTGATGTCTGACAACTGTAGTTGTTTGCCACTGTCCATCAACCACTACGCTAACTCTGATTCATCTGCTATTGACTGTAACAATGTTGCATCTGTGTTGTTGACACTGCACTGTACAACCTGTATTGCTGCCAACTTTGCATTTGCACTACATCCCAACTAACATCCCTCTCACTGTTGTTGTTGCTGCTACAACTAACACGCATCCAAAATACTCTCCCTCCTACTGAAACAAATTCTCCACTATACCCAGTTGTTCTCTGAAATATACGAACTTGGCTCTTCCCAGAGTTTTTGTGAGTATATCTGCAACCTGCTCTTCAAGGGAATGTACTGTAGTTAAACTGCTCCACGTTGCACACAATCTTTGATGAAATGACATTGAATATCTATGTGTTTCGACTTGTCATGAAACAATGGATTTTCAGAGAGCTTGATGCAACTCTGATTATCACAGTAGACACTGGTCGCCTCCAACCTCTGCCTGAACAAGCTTACTAACATCTTCTGAAGCCATACAGCTTCGCACGTGGCTGTGCTAGTTGCCATATACTTTGCTTCTATAGAGCTCAGTGCTACTGACTTCTACTTCCTGTAGCACCAAGAAACCATCCATGATCCAACACTAAAGCAGTACCCAGAGGTACTTTTCTTGTCCACTGAATTGCCTGCCCAATCTACATTTGTGAATCCACATAGTTTGACATTATCCCCTTGAGTATATTTTAACCCATAATCTATTGTGTTGCACAAATACCTCAGAATGTGCCTCGTCGTTGTCCAGTGCACTTGCTTCGGTTCCACCATAGATTGACTGAGAGTGTTGACCGTGAAGCTGATATCTGGCCTAGTGTTGATTAGATACATGAGAGAACTGATAAGCTGTCTATACAAGGTAGAGTCAACATCCTTGTCCTCTGATGCATCTATCTTCTTCCAATTGGTGATCATGGGCGTAGACATGGGTCTAGAATCCTGAATTCTGAATCTCTTCAAAATCTCTATAGCATATATTTCTTGGCCAAGGAAGATGTCCCCGTCCTTCTGCCACACTTCCAATCCTAGGAAATAGTGCATCAACCCCAATTCCTTCATGTCAAACTCCGTTGTCAGGTTCCTCTTACAGTCCTCTATGAGCCCTAATGACCCTGTCAAGAAGAGATCATCCACATACAATACTAGGATGAGTGGCTCATCCTCTACCATCAAATAGTAAAGGTTGGGATCTGTGTCACTCTTGATGAATCCCATCTGCTGCAAGTAGTTGTCTATCCGACCATACCATGCCCTGGGAGCTTGCTTGAGCCCATATAGAGCTTTCTTCAGCCTACACATGTGTGCGCCTCTCACGAGTCTCAAAGCCCTTTGGTTGTTTGATGTATACTTCTTCCTCTATCACCCCTGGGTCCACAAGACGAAAAAGGTGATGAAGATAATTTTTAGATTACATGTAATAGGGAGGATGAGTTTATGTAAAGTGAAGTTGAGGTTAACCCTACCTTTTCGAGGATACTATTTCTGATAATCCTCTCTTTGAAGACCTTGGAGAAGGTGATCTCGTAAACCCTTCAAACATTGATATCAGTGATTACTTACTTATTGAAGAAGGGAAATGGAAGGTTCATGGGAATCGTTTTGACAAGGTCCTTATCTATTACACCGATAATGAGGATATCAATAGGGCTCTTGTCTCTCTTCACAATCCTAGGGTTGTAGTTGAGTTGCATGTGGATCCTTTCCTCAACCCCTCTTGTAATGAAGAATCCTTTCTCTCGCCTGAATATGATCATCATGAGTGACCCGCTTGTTGTGTCTCCCCATGTCATTAGTCTCCCTTTCCGTCCAATCATGACCCTAGGGTGGCCATAAAGTGCGATATGAATGTATAAGGACCATGATGGGTATGATATGCCTGAGGTTGCAATCCATCAGAGGTTTATGAGCTTGATTGTTGATATCTCTTTCTTTTGGTTTGAAGAAAGGATCCCGTGGAGTAGATTACATCCCTTTGTTCCCTTTCCCCCATGATACTCCATGTGTGGTCATTGTATTTTCCCACCTCCCACCTTTGTGACCTTCCATATAGCCATTTTTGCCCTTGCCTTTGGATCTATTGCATGAGTAAGCAGAGGGGCAGTTGTTCTCACATTTGATTGCATGATATGTTGGTTTCAATGGGTCTATGATTACACTTAATATTTGTATGATGTAATATGCATATTAGAGTAGGATGCATTACATGTTGATTTTTACGTTAGAGCTAACATCATATTATATTCTCATGTTAGATTAGGTGCATTTAGAATGAAATTTTATTTCTTGTTTATTTTTTTGGCCTAACAAAAGCATGGGCGATCATAAGATGCCACAAAAACATGCTGCCCCGTGTGCTTAGTCTTTGATGTGTAGGTAACAGGTCTACGGTCCCAAGAGATTGTTGGTGTTCTTATGACCTCACTGTTTGAGTACATTTGTGCACTCTACTAAGAGATCATGTCCTAGTTGGAGCCATATGTTACCCACCACCAGTGGGTGACACCCAGAGGAGAATTTTTTCTCCTAGATTGTCTTCAGCCGGCAGCTAGCAGCTCCTTGAAGCCATCGGATAGCTCGACGTGCCACCATCTCCGCCACCTGAGCTAGCCATTATGTGCCCTCGCCCATCAATTATGATCTTATGTTTGAAGGTGGGCCTTCCAATCTTGGAGGTGTAGTTGGGTATTTTTGCTTACTTATCATGGGCACCTCTGGGCATGGATTAGTGGGGGGAATTAAAGAATGGGCTTGGTCTGTACTCTTGTCCCCTTGTCCAACTTGGTGGTTAACCTTGTATCCTAGTCCCGTGGAATCTCCTCTATTGGCTACTGGCTTTAAGAGTGGTACTACATGGGAAACCCCGATTTTGGTTGCGTGGTCCTGCTTCTTGACTTTGCATACATTACTCCCCTCTGCTCATTATAACCCCCTTTTCACATGTTTCCCATCCGAGTCCACATTTGTCCATTGGGTCCACAAGGAGTTAGCCTCCCCTTCCCCTTGTCCACACTTTGGGTTGGGCCAGGAACGATGCCCCAGAGGTTGATGCAACTAAAAAGAAAGTTAAAAGCATAATTTAGCCACTTACAACAAGAAATGTACCATAAGATGCAAAATATGGCTAGGACATAAAAATTTAGCACGTGGGCAAAGGCCAAACATGAGCTCTACCCCTTATCATGGCCATTACTCTGGTTCCTAGGTCCCCTGTATGAGCCCCCTGCATCATTAAGGAACACATGATTGTCCCAACTCCTAGTGGGCGATGAACTGCCCAACCTTAAGGGGGTATTCACTGCTATATCATTCACATCATGCTCTCATTCCTTGGAGCCCTGAGCAATTATAAAAGAAAAATCAATAAAAGGCAAAAGGCATATGAAGATGGGTAGAAAAACAAAGGCGGGTGTAACTCATGTACCACAATTGCTCCCTCCTACATCTATACACCCAAGTGTGGGCTTCCCTCATTAGAGCTACCCTTGTACCATGGCATGTGGCTTGTAGCCTTCCCCGTTATCCCATTCCGTTCCATCACTATTTCACATGACACTTGCCATTTGGTGATATACCATGGACTTGTCACTCCCTTAGAGGTTGAAACCACCTAATAAGGTTCTTGCTTAACCTCTTTCTTGAACTAGAGGACACTTGTACATTCTAAAGCCCATTACGGAAGGGCATGCCACTGTGAAGTGCCCACTTGATTCCATGATTTGTAAGCTCATTTGCTCAATTGCACTAATGAATAGTTGTACTAGAAGGCGAGGAGATGTGTTGGATCTTATGTAGGATTGCAAATGGGTCTTCATCTTGGGGTTTGGTCTCCCTATAGAGGATCCAAGCCCTCCAGAGGGTATTAATGGCATTTATAGGGTGAGTGTTGAGAGCCATGGGCCTCCATTACAACAGAGAGCAGAGAACCATGCCATGGGATCCTCAACACCACTTATTGCTTGCTCATGTCCCACTTGTTTGATGATCATGATGCACCTAGACCACCTTGCCCAACCAGTTACACACTTGCACCACACGCTTGGTAGTTGATCCAGGGCCCAGATGGGGTTTTATGTCACCTAGGGAGACAAGGGAGGGCTTGCATCGTTGTTCTAACCCTTACGGATGGAGCACATGCTTGTTCGATTCAGTTGGAGACCCATGAGGATGTTCATAGTGCTTCCACACCACTTGAGAGCACCACAGGTAATTTGTTTGGAGATTAAGGGGCCACCCCGTTCATCACTCTTACTGGAGCCTTCCTATTCATTATGGCACATGAGAGACTTCATTTGGCCTTCCAACGACCCTTCTAACTACTTTTCTATCATTTCGACGCTCTTGAGAGGCTAATTATTCATGTTATGGAGCTATTTGGTGGGCTTGTTAGCAAAAGTATTGTTATTTTGCACATTATTTTATCATAGGGGCATCATTAGGCTATTCAAACCCCTTAGAGGATTGTATAAATATAAAATAGGCATCCTCTCTCATTCATCATCACTTGGATTTGGGATCTATCTTTCTAAAGATTTCAGACCTACAATTTGTGGAATTTGTAGAATGATTTGGATGGTTAAATGCATTTTTTGATGTGTGGAATATTTTTTCTCTCTCTTTTGGAGCTTGTATTTGGCAAGTTTATGGATGGATGTACTCTTTTTGTCATGTAAGTGCTCTTCTCATGCGAATTTCATAATGTTTCATGTCTAATGTATGGAATGTTGTGTCATGATTTTACTTGTGCCTTAAAAATTAATGTGAATTTATGAAACACTTGTAATCTTGGTTTGTTGCATATGTTGTTCTTCTTGGCAAAAAGAACGAATTTTCCTACGGGTAGGTTGTGCAACTTTTACCTTGAAACTCCATCAAATATTGCATATTGAAGTATAAAAGTCTAAAGTTGATTTGAAGCTGCATCCACAAAGAGCATAGTTGCTTCTTTAGGCCTCCTTGAAGAGTGAAGTTACTAAATCTTAATCATTTTGATTCCAATCTTCCCAGTAGCCAGACACTGGTCGTAGATCCTTGGTGATCACATTAACTTAACGAAATATCATTCTTTCACCTTTTCTCTTCCTCTTTTTTGTGTCCCCTAAGGATAAGGCTATTTTCTAGGGATAGGTGCGGAATTTTAGGATTCCACCCGGACTAGTTTCTTCATTTATGTCTCCTCTAGGCATCCTCCAATTTTGAATGAATTCCGACAGTGGAATTTCAAATAAATTGATTCCTTAGCTATCACACCAAGAGGGAACCCTTGAAGTTGCTTTGACTTGGGGATTTCTTGAAGGTTTGCACTTTGCAGTTCATCATTCAAAGCCTTTTCTATTAACTATAGGTTATCATTGGATGAGCCTTTACCACGGTATATCTCTCAACCCTTGGTCTCTTATAGCATTTCTCTCAAGGGGTTTTTTGTGGAAAGTCACCCTAGCTTCTCCCAAAACTCACACTTTAATTGAATATTTCCATTGAATGAACCATCCTTGCCTCACTTTGAACCCTAGTATAAACACATCAATCACAAGTGAGGGATTTTAGAAGTTTTGATCTTAGACGTTCTTCATTTTTTAATATTCCTAAGCCCAAGGTTATCCTTCGTAGGTCTTTCTTGGGGAGCCTTTCAACTTTTCTTTAAGCATTTGAACCATTAATTGAGCCTCTCCTTTGAATGGGCCTTGTAAATCATGTTATACCTTGCCATTGATCCTATCATTCAAGTGATTTCCTCCATACCGAGATTCCTCCAAGCGGTGGAAGTCCGTAAAGAGAAGGGGACTTCGACTAAGGTGACAGTGGGTCCTTGTCTCGTTATTGCCATTTGATCTAGTAGTTGTATGTTAGGTACTCCTCCTAGGGCCCCTGCTAGATTGAATGTTAACATGTCCAAGAGGAGATTCACAGATAAGCTCAAGCTGGATCTCATGTTAAGAGCGAGGAAGATGAAGGAAATTTTGCTTTAGGAGTAAGGGGACTCAAGTCCAAGGGTAAAAAGAGCAGTGGTGGTGGTGAGGCAAGTTTAAGAGTGAGAAGAAGAAAAATGATCTCAGCATGATCAAGAGTTTTTCATGCTACCAGTTTGTACACTATGCTACTAAATGCCTTAATAGGAAGAAAGGGTCCAAGAAGGACCAAGTAGCAGCCTCTGTAGAAATATATGAGTTCTCTTCTCATTTGAGAAGGAATTTTCACTCATTGTCTGTATGGCAAGTTCAATGGCTACTAGTTTATGGTATGTGGACAGCGGTGCATCATTTCATAGGACGTGAAACAAAAAGTATTTCAACAAATTGTTAGAAAAGGATATGCAATTTGACATTGAGATGGGAGATGATGGGAAGTACCGTGTTGAGGGCACTGGTATAGTTTGTTTTGAAAGGGATTTTGGAAACCTTCTATATCTCAGAGATTTTCTTTAGTATTTATGTACCAGGGCTCAAGAAGAACCTCGTTTTAGTTATAGCTTTGGAGGATAAGGGGTAAGAGGTGACCTTCCAACAGGGTAGGGTTTTTATAAAACTCTTAGACTCCAAGGTGTTGAAACAGATTGGGGTTAGATACAAGAGCCTATACAGATTACAATTTGAGACAATTGCAACATTGACTAGCAAAGGAGGCCATGAATTAGGCAGCAAGCTTGGAGAGTTGTGGCATAGGTTACTGTGGCATTTGCACCATGGAGCGCTAAAGATTAATAAGGAGATAGAGTGCAACGTGGATTAACACGAGGTGTGGATTGGTTGCACACTTGGCAAGTATGCAAAGTCATCTTTTCCTAGTAGAGACAACAGGGCCAAGGGCATCTTGGGCCTATTCATTTAGATGTGTGTGGTCCTTTCTCTACAATATCCCTTAGTGGGTACAAGTATTATGTCACCTTCATAGATGATCATTTGAGGAAGACTTGGATATTCTTCATCAAAATGAAGGATGAGGTCTTCTCGAAGTTTCTGGAGTTTAAAGCCTTGGTTGAGAAGTAGACTAGCAAAAAAATTAAGGTGCTGAGATCTGATAATGGTGGGAAGTACACCTTAAACACATTCAAGGAGTAGTGTGCCAAGGGGGGCATCAGGAGGGAGTTGACCACACCATATAATCCATAGTAGAACGGGATGGCAGAAGTTAGAACACAAGAACAGGGCCATAGTTGGAGTGGCCAAAGCCATGTTGCATGACCAGGGGTTGCCCAAGTTCCTTTGGGTTGAGGCATGCAATACAACAATTTTCTAGTAGAACTGGAGCCCACATAGAGTGTTGGGAAGAGTTACACTTGAGGAGGCATTTACAAGGAAGAAACTTGACGTGTCACATTGATGAATATTTGGTAGCCTTCTGTAATTGTACTGCCATGTACCAAAGGAGAAAGGAAAAAGTTGGAGGCCACAACACAGAAGGGACTCTTCGTGGGCTATAACGAGACATCCAAGGCATATATTCCAGCACATAGAAAAAACATTCATCAAAAGAGGTGAAGTTTGAGGAGGATAGGGCTTTGAGAAAGTCCTTAAAATGCGAGTCAAATACTATGCAGGAGGAGGAACAACAGGTTCCCAAGCAGGAGGCTAAGTGAACACCTCAGACCACAATTGTGCATGTGCAGGATGAGGACGAGAGACATGTAGTTGGAAGAGAGAGTGGAGCCCACTCAGGCAGTGACTCCCAGAACTGGGAGAATGAGAGCAAGGTGGATAGATCAGTTGATCTAGGAGGCATAGGAGCAAGTTGGTGCTCCAAGTACATCGGTTCAACAAAGCAAACAACCATATGGCACTTATGGCGAAGTTGTTGGATGTCGAGCCTTCTAATTATTAGGAGGCAGCCAATCAACAAGTGTGGAGAGATGCCATGGCGGAGGATTATGTCTCCAGCATGAAGAATGGTGTCTGAGAAATGGTGCTCATTGAGAGACCAAGTGCTAGAAGTAAATGACTGATATCTCTTAACTTGATAATTACTCGTGAATATTTTGTTGGCTTCGTATTAAATTTGATGTTCTCTTCATCAGGCAATTACCAAAACATAAAGATCACAAAGAGACAAAGAACACCAAAAATTAGGCTCCAAGCCAAGGCAAAACCCCACAAGGGAGAAAACCCAAAAATCTTTCTCTTATAGAATCATATCAAAATGAGATATCCAAGACCCAAGACCAAGACCATGACTGCCACAAAGACCCCAAGTCAACCCTCCTACAAGTCACCTTCAACAAGTCATAGTCAACAAAAATCAACGCTGGTCAAATCCTTCTGAAATTCGGTCAACTCACAAAAAATCTCAGAATTGTAGTAAAGGCTGAATTTCGGCCCTGTAGTAGCCTCAGAAAACCACAGAAATTTTGCACGTGAGCAAAATTAGGCCAGAAAACTCAATTTTTCTCTCTTATTTGACTTTCTCTCTTTCCTTTGACTTTGACTTTTTTTTCTTTGTTCTTGGCACAAAAACTGATGTGATGAGCTGCTAATTAATTGGTCTTCCAACTAATCAAGTTGACTTGTATATATACCTGTCCAAGACAGTCGAATAGTTGCCTCTTAGGATGCTTGTCCAAGGAGGGTCGATTTGGTCTTGTGGTTGACTATTTGACTCAAAATAAAAATTCCTTTTCTTTTTCTTTCAAAACTCCAAGTGGGACTTGAATACATTTATTTTGACATAAAATAATCTCTTTTTGACTCTAAAAGCATGAAGAACATGTTTTGACCAAAATAAAAGTGATAATAATAAATATATCAATGATAAGAATTACATTTTATTACATTATGAAGACCGACACTAGTTATTTTTTTCAATAGTGTTGAGGCCAGAGAGAAAATCTATGGTAGGCTCTTAATGGGTCTACAAGATCAAGCACGGAGCTGATGCAAGTATCTAGAAGTATAAGGCAAGATTCGTGGCAAAGGGATTCTTGCAGGTAGAGGGGATTGACTATGACAATACCTTTGTTATAAAATCAGAAAGGCAAAAAGATTTTTTCTTGTTGATAATTACTTGTGATTTCTTTGAATTATTATTATTTTTCTGTTTTTATCTTAGTTCATCAAGTAATTACCAAAACCAAAACACGAAGATCAAGGACACCAGATGTCGCTGCACAGCCAGGGCAAAATCCCTATATAAGGGAAAACCTAGTCAAGGACTCTTCCTTCAGCAATTCAAATGAGATAGACCAAGACCTTAGACCAACAGACCTTCCTCCTCCACCAAGTCAGCTTTCCAATATGTTTTAGCACACTTCAGTAGTCTCTTCTTGTCCAGTAGCTTCAACCCAACATCAACCCATAAATTTTGGCCCCCAACTTCACCAATATCTTCAGAATTTCAGCCTCCCAGCAACTACAGAATTTCGGCCCCCAACTTTACCAGCAACTTCAGAATTTCAGTCTCCCAGCAACTGCAGAATTTCAGTCTCCCAGCAACTATAGAATTTCGGCCCCTCCAGCAGCTTCACAGCTTCACACGTGTGGGAAAATGAGAGGATCTTCAACTTCTTATGCTTGTGAGGGAGCTCCTTCTCCTTCACTATCCTTTTCCTTCTTCTTCCTTTGAATTCACACTTTTTCTGGCCCCAGAAGTTGCAGATCGAATTTGTTGTGAGTGACAAATGAGGTTGAGTTGCTGCCTTTATATAGTGATTTTGCCCCCCCAGTTTAGGCCAACTTGTCCAGTTTGAGGCCGACTATGGAGGAGGCTTGATTGACTTATTTTATAACAAAATTAAACATCTTCTTTGACAAATAAATCCCAAGGGGGGTCTTTTACAATGTGACATGGATAAGGACACTTGACATAAACCTTAGAAGTCTTTAATGGAGACTTTGACCTAAACAAAACAATTGACCCAAGCATGAAACCCATGCTTTAATAAGTCAATTTATTTAATAATAAAATTTCTTTTTCTTTCTTTTTATAAATAATATACATCATGACTGAAAGACAATTATGAAGACCGACATTAGTTACATTCTTCAACACTCCTTCTTAACTAGGGAGGTACTCATAATTACCTATATTTATAGAGGTAAATGGAATATCTCCAAAATGAACTACGAAGAGTTCTAGCACACTCAATACTACAGACTAGATACCTGACCAGGGAGGTCTATCCGGGTGGGACTAAGATGGACTCAAGCTTTCAGCCAGTCTAGGTACCATCAGGCTTACTCACTAACCATCAACCCAGGGATATAGGTGTGTATCCAAGGTTAGAGGCCCAAGACCAACGTCACCCTCCCTCTTCGAGATCTAGACATCAACACATAGGCCGACCAAGTGTCCTCCCAAGCATTCTCCATTAGATGCTTCATCTCTTCCTAATAAACTAGATATATCCATTTGTCCAAGCATTCTTCCAGAGTGTTCGACCTTCTTATGGAGAGATTTTACCTGTACAAACACAAACCCCAATCAATAGTAAACTTTCCAACATACACATAAGTAAACACAAACCTGTGGGGTCCTCATTCATTCTGATACTACACAATTTGTCAGAAGCTTTCTTCTTCTTTCATTTCTTTAGCAACACCAAATGTGTCTTCTTCTCAAGTCTTTTTGCACCTTCATGAAACATGAACATTTATCTGCCGTTGTTTTTCTTCAAGGTATTTATTATCACTGTCATAATATGCCCTCCCTCTCAACTGGGGAGATAGACCTTTTCTTCTATCCGGACTCCCTCTCAACTTAGGGAGATCAACCACTTCCTTCTTTTATAACATTGGAGAATCTTTTACAGCTTCATCAAGGTCATCTTGATCATCATCATCATGCTTATACGAACATCTTCATCATCTTGAAGATTATGTACTTGCAAAACTTAAATGGCAAGTACAACCAAATACAAACATACAAAAGCATGAAGTTAACTATACTAGAATCATGTTACTATAATGGAAGCATTTAGACTTTAGATAAATACCTAAACCTAGTTAGGTTCATAAACACCTAGATTCCATCATCACAACTTAAAGCAATTCAATCAAGATATTAATCATAGCACTAGGGTTTCATCAATTTTCAAAATTTACATGTCAGACTCTACCATGATTTAATGCAAACCCTAGGTTCCATCTTCGAGACAAAGCCTTAAATATCAACAATTAACAAAATCCTATCAAGTATCTAAGGTTTCAACAATGTTAAATTCTACTATGGTTTGTAGCAAACCCTAGATTTTATCATAAAACTAAATCATATCGAAAACAATATCATCATATCCTAGAATATCAATCTCTACGTGGGTTTGTTACAAACCCTAGAATTTACACACTAAAACATGAACAACAACAATTAGGTTAACATACTCGTATATACATATCTAGGATTTCATAATCATGCCTTTGCATTTCATGATATTATCTACTAGGTAAACCCAAGATACAAAAATTAATACATCAAAATTAGATGCACAATGATTTCACGGGCTAGGGTTTCGATCAAACATACAAACATATACCTAGGGCTTCATTCCTAGAATCTTACATTCAAGGATTTTGTTCACAAACCTTAATTCACCAAACCCTAAAGATCTAGGGTTTCAATACATAACTTAGATATCAATAGCAAACCCTAAAGGACTAGGTTTTCTATCATAACAATAAACATGAAATGAATAGGTTTTCTAGATTTTATCAACAACCCTAAATAAACTAGGGTTTCATAATCAATATTGACACACCCTTAGGTTGGGTTTTACAATGAAACTTTTTAGGGGTAGATTCAATCAATGATTAATCGCCCTAACAAGAATCTTTGTGATTCAAAACCTTAGACATGACGATGTCAATAATGTAGAGCAAATTTTAAAAGAAGAATGATTGTACCTTTTACATGAAGAGAACTTTATAACAATGTTTAAGACATACCTTGAGTTGTTCCTTACAAACCTTATAGGACATCAAGTCTTGAAGGGCTTCCTTTGCAATTGAAAGTTTATCCTTTGAAGTCTCCTCCATAACCTTAGAGCGTTTAGTAGGCTTTCCTAACCAAGGAAAATACAAAGGTTATTAACACATAATATAAACAAAATTTTGATGTGAGAAGGACACCAAACATGATAAGATGAAACAAAGAACAAAATACTTATTTTTTGGAAAAATGGTGGATTAGTCCAATCTTGAGGGAAACCTACAACTTATCAAAATAATTAAAAAATGTTCTAACGAGACATGTTAGATCTACAAATTCTAGAAATCAAAACATAAAGGAGAATAATTCAGAACTTCAAAAATAAAAGACTAAGAAGGATAAGGGATTGGGGATTTAGTAGTGTAAGTCCTTGACTTTCGATTCTTCAGTCATGCTCTTCTTAGGTGGAGCTTCATTGGCAATATTCACATGTTCTCTTTCTCTCTCCCCATTCCTTGAATTCTTCGGACATTGATTTTTATAATGACCCATCTTATGACAATTGTAGCATTCAATCTTTGATAGGTCTACTTTCTTCTTTGGTCCCTCGCAATTCTTGAAGGTTCCCTTCTTCTTGTGATGAGCGGAATAGGCATTTGAAATGTTCTCCTCTTCATCCTCCTTGTTGCTTACTAACAATATTCTAGCTTCTTCTTGACTGCATGCATTCCACATTTGTTTGAATGTTGGAGTATCCTTACAATTGTTGATTCCTGATGCAAAAGCACTCCAAGATTTCGGTAGACCTAGAAGATCAGTGATTACGAGCTCCTTTTCTAGAACAATTTCATCTATTGCGTGGAGTTCATCTTTGATTCTAGATATCCTTATAAAGAGAGATGCCACAATATCGTCCTTTGTCATCTTAATAGTTCTTAATTCATTCTTGAGGCTTGCAATTTGACTAATGTTCTTGATTGTGAATAATTTGGATAGAGCCTCATACATTTCTTGAGCGGAATCTATGTTGGATATATATGGAATGAAGTTGTCCTTTACTCCATCCACTATTAAGTTCATGGCCAAGATTTCAGTGTCTCTGAACTTTGCTTTTTCTGCTTCATCTGTAGGCTTCTTGACTTTTCCTAGAACTAGATCCAAAACTTTGTTCTTCTCGAGGATGAGATCTATCCTCTTTTTCCTGGCTCTGTAGTTGGAAGCTCCTTCTAATTTATTTTCTCCCTTCATTGAGTTTGACATAGTTCTTGTAGATATTAGACTTCTCCTTTTATATAGTCCTTTTCCTTATTGACCTCCTTTCAATCTCCTTTTCTTCAATAGATCTTTAGGCTGCCTTTTTCCTTCTTCACCTTAGCTCTGATGCCATGTTAGAAAATTAGAAAGGCATAAATATTTTCTCTTCTTGATAATTACTTGTGATTTCTTTGAATTATTATTATCTTTCTCATGTTTTTATCGTAGTTCATCAAGCAATTACCAAAACCAAAACACGAAGATCAAGGACACCAGATGTAGGTGCACAGCGAGGGAAAAAACCCCTATATAGGGGAAAACTCAGTCAAGAACTCTTCCTTTAGTAATTCAAATGAGATAGACCAAGACCCTAGACCAACAAACCTTTCTCCTCCACCAAGTCAACTTTCCAATATGTTTTAGCACACTTCTGTAGTCTCTTCTTGTCCAACAACTTCAACCCAGCATCATCCCAGAAATTTCAACCCCCATCTTCACCAACAACTTTAGAATTTCGGCCTCCTAGCAATTGCAGAATTTCGACCCCTTCAACAACTTCACACATATGGGAAAAAGAGAGAATTTTCAACTTCTTATGCTTGCGAGAGACCTTCTTCTCCTTCGCTATCCTTTTGCTTCTTCTTCCTTGAAATTCACACTTTTCATGGCCCCAGAAATTGCAGATCGAACTTGTTGTGAGTGAGTGACAAATGAGGTCAAGTTGCTGCCTTTACATAGTGATTCTGCCCCCCAGTTTAGGCCGACTTGTCTAGTTTGAGGCTGACTTGATGGAGGAGGCCTAATTGACTTATTTTATAATAACATAAATTTCTTCTTTGACAAATAAATCCTAAGAAGGGTCTTTAACAATGTGACATGGACAAGGACACTTGACATAAACCCTAGAAGTCTTCAATGGAGACTTTGACCTAAAAATACAATTGACCCAAACATGAAACCCATGCTTTAATAAGTCAATTTATTTAATAATAAAATTTCTTTTGATAAATATAATACATCATGACTCAAATACAATTATGAAGACTGGCACTAGTTACATTCTTCAACATCCTTTGCCCTAGTTGCCAGATATTCATCTGTCAGGGCTATTGCAACTATTGTAGCACAGATGGGGTGGAAGATCCACCAGATGGACGTGAAGACAACCTTTCTCAATGGGGTTGTTGAGGAGGAGATTTATATTGAGCAACCAGAGGGATTTGAGAGATGCAACAGAGAGACACATGTATGCAAATTCAAGAAAGCTTTGTACTGGCTCAAGCAGTCTCCATGAACATGGTATGCTCGAATAGATAATCACCTTCAGGAATTGGGCTTTACCAAGAGTGAAGTAGACCACAACCTTTACTACATTATTGTTGGAGGTGAGCCGCTTATTCTGGTGCTATATGTGGACGATCTAATTTTGATAGGCACATATAAGCTCATCCAAGAGTGCAAGAGAGATATTGCAGATCTTGTAGGTGAGTTTGAGATGAAGGATATGGGGTTGATGCACTATTTCCTTGGGTTGGAGGTTTGGCAGGGTGATGGCGAGATCTTTGTGGGACAGGGCGAGTACTCTTTGAATATTTTGTGGAGATTTCACATGCAAGATTGTAGGCCCATGACCACGCCTCTCCTCACAAATTAGAGGAAGATATATAGATCCAAATTGGAGTGAGTAGATCCCACACTCTACTGACGGTTGATTGGGTTGCTGATGTATTTGATTAACATGCGGCTAGACATATGTTTTGTAGTAAACTCTTTGAGCTAGTTTTTGGTAGAGCCTACTAGAGTGCATTGGGTTGTTGCTAAGCATGTGTTGCTATATCTTAGGGGGATAGTAAAGCATGGATCGTGGTATAGACAGGTTGGTGAGATGAGGCTTGAGGGCTTCACTGATGACGATTGAGCAGGGAGCTCCATGATTCTAAGAAGAGAAGAGTTTCCAGGGTTTCCCCTTGGAGGGGTTTTTCCCTAGCTAAGAGCATATGTCTGTGGTTGTTTCTTGATATTGTTTGATGAAAAGATCTAACTAAAAGAACATAATGAAGATTAAGATTCACAAGCAAGTGTCAAAGTTAAAGAAAATAAGTTTAATAAGCTGCCACTTCATAATTTTCTAACAATATATAGTCTTATGATGTGGTCAAATCCCTAAAATGAGGCCAACTTGGTGGAGGAGAGATATATGACCATTTTACATGAAATAATTTTTCTTTCTTTGACGTAATAAGCCCAAGAAGGGTCTAGAACATAAGGGCAATGACAATGAATCATGACTCAACCCTAGAAGTACTCAATGGGTGCTTAGACCTAGAAACATAATCAAGTGAGCATGAAACCCATGCTTATAAAAATAATTTTCTGAGTTTTACAATAATTTTTCTTTTTCTTTTTTTTACAAATACGTATGGATTACATTATGCCATGAGCTGGACAACAATTATGAAGACTGGTACTAGTTACATTTTCAACAAAGGGGACCATGTAGAACACCTCCTCCTAGTGACAAACCATTATCATAACATCACCATACATAGTCACTCAGATGTTCCAAAATATTTGACACATAAATGAAGACTGATACTAGTTACATTTTCAACAAAGGGGACCATGTATAACACCTCCTCCTGGTGACAAAACATTATCATAACATCATCATACATAGTCACTCAAATGTTCGACAATATTTGACACATAAAATAGTAAGCATCCATATGTCAAGAGAGTGATCCATCAAGAAAAGGCATGAAAGTAGCACTGATATTCCATCAACCATGTCAATCCACTGTAGAAAACTGAGTCTCCACACAGATCTCTTTCAAATAATCCTATGCCAAGAAGCGAAGAAGCTACATTAAGATGTATGTCCCCAAGTCCATCTAAAATATCTAAAGGTACAAGTGGCAAACTCTATCATTGTGATCAAAATCACAATGTAAAACCTCATACAATATGAGGTGTAATACTAAGAATATAGACACCATATGCTAGTGGTAATATAGGCATGAGTTATCTATTTATGGTAGAAATGTTGTTTAAATATCGACTTCCTAGGTTTTGGTGTCTCTTCTTCTTCTTCTTCTTCTTTTTGTGTGTGTGCATGTGTTTTCTAACTATTCCATTTTTCTTCTTGAAAGAGCAATATGATGGATATGAAATAGTGTCTGTCTGCAGGATTGGTTGTCACTGACAAGTTTTGTGGTTGAAGAAAATTCTTACCATTTGTCCTGGTGAACTGGGCCATCTATAGAAACATGCTATTGGAAAGCATTCAGTGTGTCTAAGCCAATGGACATATCACTTGTAGGGATAAACATGATTCTGTTGAGATGTAATGCTGCAATTCAGATTACTTTGCCTTTGGTATCTTCTTGTTTGTCAGTTGTATTGCATTGTTTATAATTTCCTTAAATCCACTCAGCACTATATGTGTTGCTTATATAATCCAGTCAGCACTATACTATGTTGCTTGTATAAGTGTTGGTGCAGGAAACTGATTATGGGGTTTAAATTTTTATTCTCAGTATCAGTCGTATGGTTTGCTTAATTATCCATCTTAAAGAGTGAAAGAGACTACCTGGACATACTTGGCAACAATTAACAACTTTTCTCTAATATTTAGGAAGTATAAAATGCATTCTAAGTTTCTTGAGGTGCTTAGAAGCTGGCTGAATTGGTTTCTAACTTTCTTTCTGTGCCATCTTGTTGAGCAGGTCAACATAGGAGCATGTTTATACAGACCCAGTCAACTCCTAATCCATTATCTTTGATGTTTTATCCTGGAAAGCCAGTCATGGAAGTTGGCAGTGCAGATTTTCCAAATGCACGTGTTGCAATGGGCTCCCCTTTGGCAAAAGCACTCTATGGTATTGATGGTACGTCATTCTGCTCAGTATCTTCTATGCTTACTCCTCTCTTGTGAATTAGGATCAGAAATACAATTCCCCATCTTAATGAGTTTCAGTATCATAAGGTGCACACTGTTTATATTTGAAGGATGCTATTAATAAATAGGTCTATGTGATTCATGCACGAGGGTTAGGCCTTGTCTATCAGAACTGGGTTTTGTTGTTGGCTTGAACTGGATTACTTTTGGGAGGATGTCCAATGTCAGTGGTTTTATTTTCTCTCTAATGTTGTGGTAATTTAGAATTTAGTTCTCCCTCTGGATATAAGTTATCATCAAATGTATCTTTTTATATCTTACAGATTCCAAAAGTTTCCAGGCATTGATATATGTTGTCTTAGATATATGGTCTCTAATGTTAAGAGAGGGTTACTTTCTATAATAGCACTAAGCAACCTCTTCTTATTCACAAGAAAACCACTTTTTCCTTGAAAGTAGAAAATAATTTACATAATTTACCATATTGGTGCCCCAGCCATACCTAAAAGTCAGAAAAGCTAAAGAATGGTACCAACGTAATAGAAAGAGATCGCACACTTGTAAGACTTGCCCGAATCACCCAACTGCCAAGAACATTCCGACTTATGCAATTCCTTACAGTTTTCAATCTCCATGAAAGAACTGATTGCCTCGGCCCTCAGGACCTGGAGAGGAAGATTCCGTAGGAGATTTAAGATGCAAGTAATTTGGAAATGAGATTTTCTCTTTTACCTTTTTTACTTTTTGACTATCTGACCCTTATTGGAGGGAAATAATTCTCTTTGTAGTTTTTTTTTATCTAGATACTCACATCTTTATCTTCTTTTGATGGTGTTGATATAGAAATTGCTTTTGCACTCGCACTATGTACCTACATTGGATGTACCTTTTTAGTCTCATTGACCTACTTATTGTGGTCATTCATTGGATATTAATAAAATGATCTTATCTGTCTTCATGATGTTCTTGCCTCTGCAAAGAAGATGGGTTCTCTATTGCAGATTTTGATCTCTCTACAATGTCTGTTGTTGTCATTCATATTGTACATATGATGAAACCCTTAATCCACAAGGTACAATCTGAGGGGCAACCTCTAGGAAGGTCACCATTGTCACCTTGGCAACCTATCCTTTGCACTTTAGGCCATTTCTCCTCCATCTCAAAGGGGGGTGTCCCTACTAGGATTACTAAGACCAAGCAATGAAGCATACACTGAAGTTTAGAGTGGCCTTAGAAAAATGGGGTTTGGTGTTTTTAGGGTTTTTTAGAATATGTGATAAAGGGA
>APFE031700610.1:146856-157983 GCA_000404065.3 Pinus taeda | reverse complement strand
GAAACCAATTAGGTCGGGAGATCGGATTGATTATAAAAATATGAGAGATCTAGGGTTTCAATACATAACTTAGATATCAATAGCAAACCCTAAAGGACTAGGTTTTCTATCATAACAATAAACATGAAATGAATAGGTTTTCTAGATTTTATCAACAACCCTAAATAAACTAGGGTTTCATAATCAATATTGACACACCCTTAGGTTGGGTTTTACAATGAAACTTTTTAGGGGTAGATTCAATCAATGATTAATCGCCCTAACAAGAATCTTTGTGATTCAAAACCTTAGACATGACGATGTCAATAATGTAGAGCAAATTTTAAAAGAAGAATGATTGTACCTTTTACATGAAGAGAACTTTATAACAATGTTTAAGACATACCTTGAGTTGTTCCTTACAAACCTTATAGGACATCAAGTCTTGAAGGGCTTCCTTTGCAATTGAAAGTTTATCCTTTGAAGTCTCCTCCATAACCTTAGAGCGTTTAGTAGGCTTTCCTAACCAAGGAAAATACAAAGGTTATTAACACATAATATAAACAAAATTTTGATGTGAGAAGGACACCAAACATGATAAGATGAAACAAAGAACAAAATACTTATTTTTTGGAAAAATGGTGGATTAGTCCAATCTTGAGGGAAACCTACAACTTATCAAAATAATTAAAAAATGTTCTAACGAGACATGTTAGATCTACAAATTCTAGAAATCAAAACATAAAGGAGAATAATTCAGAACTTCAAAAATAAAAGACTAAGAAGGATAAGGGATTGGGGATTTAGTAGTGTAAGTCCTTGACTTTCGATTCTTCAGTCATGCTCTTCTTAGGTGGAGCTTCATTGGCAATATTCACATGTTCTCTTTCTCTCTCCCCATTCCTTGAATTCTTCGGACATTGATTTTTATAATGACCCATCTTATGACAATTGTAGCATTCAATCTTTGATAGGTCTACTTTCTTCTTTGGTCCCTCGCAATTCTTGAAGGTTCCCTTCTTCTTGTGATGAGCGGAATAGGCATTTGAAATGTTCTCCTCTTCATCCTCCTTGTTGCTTACTAACAATATTCTAGCTTCTTCTTGACTGCATGCATTCCACATTTGTTTGAATGTTGGAGTATCCTTACAATTGTTGATTCCTGATGCAAAAGCACTCCAAGATTTCGGTAGACCTAGAAGATCAGTGATTACGAGCTCCTTTTCTAGAACAATTTCATCTATTGCGTGGAGTTCATCTTTGATTCTAGATATCCTTATAAAGAGAGATGCCACAATATCGTCCTTTGTCATCTTAATAGTTCTTAATTCATTCTTGAGGCTTGCAATTTGACTAATGTTCTTGATTGTGAATAATTTGGATAGAGCCTCATACATTTCTTGAGCGGAATCTATGTTGGATATATATGGAATGAAGTTGTCCTTTACTCCATCCACTATTAAGTTCATGGCCAAGATTTCAGTGTCTCTGAACTTTGCTTTTTCTGCTTCATCTGTAGGCTTCTTGACTTTTCCTAGAACTAGATCCAAAACTTTGTTCTTCTCGAGGATGAGATCTATCCTCTTTTTCCTGGCTCTGTAGTTGGAAGCTCCTTCTAATTTATTTTCTCCCTTCATTGAGTTTGACATAGTTCTTGTAGATATTAGACTTCTCCTTTTATATAGTCCTTTTCCTTATTGACCTCCTTTCAATCTCCTTTTCTTCAATAGATCTTTAGGCTGCCTTTTTCCTTCTTCACCTTAGCTCTGATGCCATGTTAGAAAATTAGAAAGGCATAAATATTTTCTCTTCTTGATAATTACTTGTGATTTCTTTGAATTATTATTATCTTTCTCATGTTTTTATCGTAGTTCATCAAGCAATTACCAAAACCAAAACACGAAGATCAAGGACACCAGATGTAGGTGCACAGCGAGGGAAAAAACCCCTATATAGGGGAAAACTCAGTCAAGAACTCTTCCTTTAGTAATTCAAATGAGATAGACCAAGACCCTAGACCAACAAACCTTTCTCCTCCACCAAGTCAACTTTCCAATATGTTTTAGCACACTTCTGTAGTCTCTTCTTGTCCAACAACTTCAACCCAGCATCATCCCAGAAATTTCAACCCCCATCTTCACCAACAACTTTAGAATTTCGGCCTCCTAGCAATTGCAGAATTTCGACCCCTTCAACAACTTCACACATATGGGAAAAAGAGAGAATTTTCAACTTCTTATGCTTGCGAGAGACCTTCTTCTCCTTCGCTATCCTTTTGCTTCTTCTTCCTTGAAATTCACACTTTTCATGGCCCCAGAAATTGCAGATCGAACTTGTTGTGAGTGAGTGACAAATGAGGTCAAGTTGCTGCCTTTACATAGTGATTCTGCCCCCCAGTTTAGGCCGACTTGTCTAGTTTGAGGCTGACTTGATGGAGGAGGCCTAATTGACTTATTTTATAATAACATAAATTTCTTCTTTGACAAATAAATCCTAAGAAGGGTCTTTAACAATGTGACATGGACAAGGACACTTGACATAAACCCTAGAAGTCTTCAATGGAGACTTTGACCTAAAAATACAATTGACCCAAACATGAAACCCATGCTTTAATAAGTCAATTTATTTAATAATAAAATTTCTTTTGATAAATATAATACATCATGACTCAAATACAATTATGAAGACTGGCACTAGTTACATTCTTCAACATCCTTTGCCCTAGTTGCCAGATATTCATCTGTCAGGGCTATTGCAACTATTGTAGCACAGATGGGGTGGAAGATCCACCAGATGGACGTGAAGACAACCTTTCTCAATGGGGTTGTTGAGGAGGAGATTTATATTGAGCAACCAGAGGGATTTGAGAGATGCAACAGAGAGACACATGTATGCAAATTCAAGAAAGCTTTGTACTGGCTCAAGCAGTCTCCATGAACATGGTATGCTCGAATAGATAATCACCTTCAGGAATTGGGCTTTACCAAGAGTGAAGTAGACCACAACCTTTACTACATTATTGTTGGAGGTGAGCCGCTTATTCTGGTGCTATATGTGGACGATCTAATTTTGATAGGCACATATAAGCTCATCCAAGAGTGCAAGAGAGATATTGCAGATCTTGTAGGTGAGTTTGAGATGAAGGATATGGGGTTGATGCACTATTTCCTTGGGTTGGAGGTTTGGCAGGGTGATGGCGAGATCTTTGTGGGACAGGGCGAGTACTCTTTGAATATTTTGTGGAGATTTCACATGCAAGATTGTAGGCCCATGACCACGCCTCTCCTCACAAATTAGAGGAAGATATATAGATCCAAATTGGAGTGAGTAGATCCCACACTCTACTGACGGTTGATTGGGTTGCTGATGTATTTGATTAACATGCGGCTAGACATATGTTTTGTAGTAAACTCTTTGAGCTAGTTTTTGGTAGAGCCTACTAGAGTGCATTGGGTTGTTGCTAAGCATGTGTTGCTATATCTTAGGGGGATAGTAAAGCATGGATCGTGGTATAGACAGGTTGGTGAGATGAGGCTTGAGGGCTTCACTGATGACGATTGAGCAGGGAGCTCCATAGACAAGAAGAGCACATTACATTCAGTGCAGGATCAACAACAATTTCTTTGTTTAGCCGGAAGCAGAGATCAATTGCATTGAGCTTAGCTGAGGCTGAGTACATGGTTGCTAGTTTGGCGGGGTGTGAAGCTATTTGGTTGAGGAAGCTTCTTGTGGGTTTGTTCAGGATAAAGTTGGAGCCCACTGTCATCCACTTGACAACCAAAGTTGCATTAGGCTCTTTGAAAATCCAATGTTTCATGATTGCTCTAAGCACATCGACATACGTTATCACCACATCAGAGATATTGTTCAGAGACGTATAGTTTCACTCCAGTACATACCAACAAAGGAGCAGACAACAAACATTTTGACCAAGGCCTTTCCAGGGAGAAAATTTGTATACCTTGTTGATTTTTGAGTAGCTTGGGAGGTACTCCAAGACCTAGGGTTCAGGGTTTGGATGTTGGAGCACCACAAGAGTCACTTGTGGGCTTGGAACCCAAGGTTGGGGTTTTGCACCCATCGATGTTTAGGCCAAAACCATGGAGCATTTTGGACATGTGATGGACGGAGATGATAGAGGACGGCGAGGAGAATCCAACGCTTCGAGAATCATTGAATTCCGAGATGTTCTTGATGAGGTATGAATTTTTGAAGTTGACAATGGATTTTTGGACAAGTCAAAGTCATGTAGGCTTGAAATGTAAAGTCCAAAAGACATGTCCATTGGCAAATTCGTGGAGCCCTTCTTATGCATATAAATAGAAGGTGATGTGATTCATTTTAGTAAATCCAAGGAGCAACACAAGCAAGAAAGGAGCTCGTTGGAGAATAAAGATATTTCTGTCTTGGCCGCAGGCAAAGGAGGGAGACCAACGAGCAAGAGTGGGCCTGTTAGGGTTGTTTGGTAACCGAGTTTGTTGTGTAGGAGGGTCGAGTGAGAGCAACTGAGTTCTAGGCCAGTTCTGAGGGTGTTTAAGGGTGGACAGACCTTGGGAGAGGCAGCCGTAACCCTTAGGATATTGTTGTAGGTATGCTGCAGGCCTTATCAACCTGAAACAAAGGTGCGTAACGCTGTTTGGGGGCTGGTTTGTGCCCAAAACAACAACCAAGAAGGAGAGGAGCCTTCCAAAGGAAGACCGCAATCAAAAAAAGGATTGAGAGGTGAAAGTGAGGGGTTGACATGGAGTTACAACCAACCCTAACCAGATGACGAAGTTGATAACAGGTTAACAACAGATTAGAGGTATGTTTCATTCTTGTGTTGGGTCAAGATTTGACCAGTTTGGATCAGTTTTATGAGCAGCCTGTGGGAGCCATTTTTTAAGGTTGACATGGGTTGTTAGAAACCCTAACTAGGAGTAGATTTCACAGTGAAGTATTGGGCATCATTGGAGTGGTGGAGGGCACGCGATGGCCCAAAGTAGCCCTTGACAAGCAGTGATAATAAGAGATTGACAACTGAAGGTTGGGTGAAGTTGTTGAGCCCATGTGTAGCTCTTTGAAGGACGAAAGAAGCTACTAGAAGGCATATTGGAGCTCAAGTATTGGCCAGCCTAGAAGAGTAGATTGGGTCAACCCATGTTTATTGTAGTAGAAGCGACTTGCAGCAGTGATAGGTGGCAGCCCTCCTGGAGTCTGTATGTGTTTTCTTTAATGGACTAAGGGGCAGCTAGAGAGTAGAAGGGAGCGAAGAATCGACAGGACGAGATACGACATAGAGGCTGCAACAAGATTGTCATTGTATCTTGTATCCCTTTTATGGGAGCCCTAGATTGTTGTATTACTTGGTTGGTTTAATATAACGAAGATTGGGTTGTTGTACATATTTGTACATATTTGTACAATATTTTGTAAAAAGTTTTCTATACTTGTGCATGTGTGATTTACTGCTTTATATTTTCCGTTGTGCAACGTAGCTTTTGTTGAGATTTTTGGTTTGGTAGCGTCAGAGATTCTAAGATTCTACCCTAGACCCAAGGTCGTGGAAATTTAACATGGTATCAGAGCGTGTCTGAGCTACTTTGGGAGACAGTGAATCAGAGTGTGCATAGCGAAGTACAACTTAAGAGGGAGTTGGTCATATTGTAGGTAAATGGATCACTACAATGTTGAAGTTGCACACTGGTCTTCGGTATGAGGACAGGTTGGAAGGGCTGTCCAACCATAGTCCTTGGAAGGAAAGGATCAAGTTGCTATTGCAGGTCAACAGGATCTGAGAGTTTGCCGATAAACAGATCAAGAAGCCAATCGAACCTAAGGAGCTGGAAATATACGAGGATTTGGATACGAGGGTGAGATTGATCATCCTTGATGGTGTGAAGGATCCCCTGGTACCTCATTTGTTTGGGAAGAACACTGCACATGAGATGCAGATGGCTCTTCAGAATTTGTTCTAGAACAAGAATGAGAACCGAGTAATGGTATTGGAGGATAAGTTGAAGTCCACCAAGATGATATAGGGTGAAGGAGTGACTTCACATCTGACAAGATTGTCTCAGGTCAAAGATGAGCTTGTTGCCGTCGGTGTGACTATTTTAGAGAATGATATGGTGAGGATCGCCTTGAAAAGGCTTACTGAGGAATGGAAGCCCTTCATCAAAGGGATCATTGCCAAAGAGAAGTTGCCAGACTGGAATAGGTTGTGGGATGACTTCATTAAGGAGGAGTTGCGAGACGAGGATCTTCATCCGAAGAAGAGGGCTTCAAATTATGACATGGCACTTGCAACACAAATGAAGGGTACGCAGAAGAAGGACTTGAGTAAAGTCAAGTGTTTCAACTGTGGCGAGATGGGTCATTTTTCGTCGAGATGATCGATGAAGAAAAAGATGAGAGATGATGAGAAGAAGAAAGGGAAGCAACTCACTGGTGTTGCTACCTTTGTTGAGATAAATGCTCTCACCGGGAGATTGGAGGAGGAGGACTTTGCTTTGATCTCTCATTTCTCGCAGGGTACTGTCGATGAGGATGGATGGTACGTGGATAATTGTGCGTCGAAACATATGACAGGGTCACAGGAGGTTTTCGAGACTCTCGCTGAATGGGACTCGAAGTTGCACATGGTGTTGGGCAACGAGTTAGAAGGAGATCCGTGGATCGGGAGTTGTGCCATTTAGGATGGAGAGAGGACGAGTGATGTGGGTCCAAGATGTTTGTACCAGGACTCAGATATAGCATGATATTTGTCTCAATGAATGAGAAGAAGGGGTTTGAGGTCTTGTTCCAGGATGGGAAGTCAAGACTCAGGCCCAAAGGCTCTAGCTTCACAAGTATTGTGCTTGGAGTTAGAGAGCATGGTCGATACAGGCTGACGGGCAAGCCTATAGATCATGAGAAGAAGAAGTAGGCGGACCAGGTGCAGGTTCTAGAGAAGCAGTTGCAAATGCAGTCTTCAGAGGTACAGGTACAGGTTCCGGAGAAGAAGGTGCAGGTTCTAGAGGCTCAAAGGGAGTCAAGTTCTAGTGGGAGTTTGCAGATTCAAAGGGAGACTTTGCAGCCCAAGAAGAGCGTGTGGTTAGTGGGGAGCAAGTGTGCTTCCACATCCAAGAAGGAATCATGGAGGGATTGGAAAGCGATACAGGAGAAGAAGAAGAAGCAAGATGCTTCCAGTGACAACAACACTTCTGAGAGAGGCGTAGTTCATACTACAGGGATTGCTGCAGTGGGGAGTGCCAAGAGTTGGGCAAGTGTTGTGAGTAGTGATGATGATGATGAGTTACTTCCTAGTCTTGGAAGTACCTCCCTCGCTAAGAGGGAGTGTTGATCTTTGAGTAGCTTGGGAGGTACTCCAAGCCCTATGGTTCAGGGTTTGGAGATTGGAGCACCACAAGAGTCACTTGTGGGCTTGGAACCCAAGGTTGGGGTTTTGCACCCATCGATGTTTGGGCCAAAACCATGGAGCATTTTGGACATGTGATGATGGAGATGATAGAGGACGGCGAGGAGAATCCAACACTTTGAGAATTATTGAATTCCGAGATGTCCTTGATGAGATATGAATTTTTGAAGTTGAAATGGATTTTTGGACAAGTCAAGTCATGTAGGCTTGAAATGTTAAGTCCAAAAGACATGTCCATTGGCAAATTTGTGGAGCCCTTCTTATGCATATAAATAGAAGGCGATATGATTCATCTTAGGACAATCCAAGGTGCAACACAAGTAAGAAAGGAGCTCGTTGGAGAAGAAAGATATTTTTGTCTTGGCTGCAGGCAAAGGAGGGAGACCAACAAGGAGGAGAGGGCCTGTTAGAGCATCTTTCAGGGTTGTTTGATAAACGAGTTTATTGTGCAGGAGGTCTGAGTGAGAGAAACAGAGTTCTGGGCTAGTTCTATGGGTGTTTAAGGGTGGACAGACCTTGGGAGAGGCAACCGTAATCCTTAGGAGACTGCTGTAGGTAGGTCGCAAACCTTATCAACCTGAAACAAAGGTGCGTAATGTTGTTTGGGGGTTGGTTTGTGCCCAAAAAAACAACCAGGAAGGAGAGGAGCCTTCCAAAGGAACACTGCAGCTAGAAAAATGACTTTGAGGTGATTGAGAGGGGTTGACGTGGAGTTATAACCAACCCTAACCAGATTACAAAGCTGATAATAGTTTAACACTAGATCAGAGGTATGTTTCAGTCTTGTGTTGGGTCAAGATTTGACCAGTTTGGATCAGTTTTATGAGCAGCTTGTGGGAGCCATTTGTTGGGGTTGACTTGGGTTGTTAGAAACCCTTACTAGGAGTAGATTTCACATTGAAGTATTGGGCATTATTGGAGTGGTGGAGGGCAGTGTGTTGATGGCCCAAGGTAGCCCTTAACAAGCAATCATGACGAGAGATTGACAACTGAAGGTTGGGTGAAGTAGTTGAGACCATGCATAGCTCTTTGAAGGACGAAAGAAGCTACTAGAAGGCATATTGGAGCTCAAGTATTGGCCAGCCTAGAAGAGTAGATTGGGTCAACCAATGTTTATTGTAGCAGAAGCGACTTGCAGCGGTGATAGGTGGCAGCCCTTCTGGAGTCTCTATGTGTTGTTCTTTAATGGACTAAGGGGCAGCTAGAGAGCAAAATGAGAGCGAAGAACCGACAGGATGAGATACGACTTAGAGGCTGCAACAAGATTGCCATTGTATCTTGTATCCTTTTTATGGGAGCCCTAGACTGTTGTATTACTTAGTTGGTTTAATATAACAAAGATTGGGTTGTTGTACATATTTGTACAATATTTTGTAAAAAGTTGTCTATACTTGTGCATGTGTGATTTATTGCTTTATATTTTCCGTTGTGTAATGTAGCTTTTGTTGAGATTTTTGATTTGGTAGTGTCAGAGATTCTAAGATTCTATCCTAGACCCAAGGTCGTGGAAATTCAACATGGTATCAGAGTGTGTCTGAGCTACTTTGGGAGACAGTGAATCAGAGTGTGCATAGTGAAGCACAACTTAAGCGGTAGTTGGTCACATTGTAGGTAAATGGCTCACTACAATGTCGTAGTTGCATGTTAGTCTCCATTTGGATCAGTGTTATGAGCAGCCTGTGGGAGCCATTTGTTGGGGTTGACTTGGGTTGTTAGAAACCCTAACTAGGAGCAGATTTCACAGTGAAGTATTGGGCATTGTTGGAGTGGTGGAGGGCAGTGTGTTGATGGCCCAAAGTAGCCCTTGACAAGCAGTCATAACGAGAGATTAACAACTGAAGGTTGGGTGAAGTTGTTGAGCCCATCTGTAGCTCTTTGAAGGATGAAAGAAGCTACTAGAAGGCAGATTGGAGCTCAAGTATTGGCCAGCATAGAAGAGTAGATTGGGTCAACCCATGTTTATTGTAGCAGGAGCGACTTGCAGCAGTTATAGGTGGTAGCCCTCCTAGAGTCTCTATGTGTTGTTCTTTAATGGACTAAGGGGCAGCTAGAGAGTAGAACGAGAGCGAAGAAACGACATAGAGGCTGCAACAAGATTGTCATTGTATCTTGTATCCTTTTATGGGAGCCCTAGACTGTTGTATTACTTAGTTGGTTTAATATAACGAAGGTTGGGTTGTTGTACATATTTGTACAATATTTTGTAAAAAGTTGTCTATACTTGTGCATGTGTGATTTACTGCTATATATTTTCCGCTGTACAACATAGCTTTTGTTGAGATTCTTGGTTTGGTAGTGTAAGAGATGCTAAGATTCTATCCTAGACCCAAGGTCGTGGAAATTCAACATGGTATCAAAGCGTGTCTGAGCTACTTTGGGAGATAGTGAATCAGAGTGTGCATAGCGAAGTACAACTTAAGAGGGAGTTGGTGGTGAAATACTTGTTTCTTGCCAAGCAGATCCATTTATTGCAAGTGGAGGAGGAGAAGCAAAGCAAGAGGCAGAAGAAATGATGGGTTTATTTATCGAAGATGTTATGATAGATGGAAAATTTCCTGGGAGTATTATGGAGATGCCAAAACAAGAGAAGGTTTTTGTGTCAGCCCAATGTGCGACTCAACCAGCGGTGATGCTATCTTGTAAGGTAGACGAAGTCCGATTTCTGTTGCAGGTACTATCATGGCTTTGTACTTTTCTGAGGAAGAGGCTTGTGAAGTCTTGTTAGAATTCTTTACGGGGTTTTGCAGCCAATCTTGCACACGTTACACAATTCAAACGAAAAAAGTGGTTCAATTGGAAGCATGACAGTTGATGAGGCTCCTCAGTCCACAGATAGCTCTCACAAATAACGCTATCCTAGCACAGACCATGAAGAAAAAGCGTTGTTCCCTTCGCCAAGCTGTTTGTCTTCGGTCAAAAGTCAACCGGTGTGATCTTTGGTCCATTCATGTGGTTCGACATATATATATATATATATATATATATATAAGTCGATTGATACACCGTGGGGATTATGCTGATATACAAGCTCCTTGCTGTTGTTAACTCTGTCAGGCCGCTGCTAAATATCAGACACGAATCCTCAGCATCATACGCCATCTCCTATCACAGTGTTTCATGCAATGGCTAATCAGCCGTTGTCACCGCCCATGTTTCTCCCGCTTCCTATCATCGCCCAACAACAACTGCTAGTGCTCCCGCACCTTGCTGCATCCACTCACATTTTGTACAACCACCTTTGCCCATTTCCATACGACTGCAGTAACAGGCTCCATGTAACATTCAAAATTAATTTGCCACGATTGAGTTCTTCCTGATGGCCAACCAATCCTCCCCGCCGCTGCACCGGTACCCGACCTGCGATCCCTGTCTGTCGTTAAAGATCTCTGCCACAAGTCGGGCCTGTGCCAAAAAAATCTTCACTGTCTACCGTCTTTCCTTCCCACTGCCCGACAAACGACAGTTCCATCTCATTCCAACCCCGTCCCTTCGCTGTTGTCGTAGTCCTCTGTTCCATTCTGTCCTGCCTTTCCACCGTCCGCAACTGTGTTGTGGCAAACATTGAACACTAGACCAACACCGAACACGAGACCAACGACGTCCACCATTCCGCTGCACGTTTGCAGATTCATTTTCGAGCCAGCGTGTGAATCCATACGTCGTGTCGTTTAGTGGCCAACGGTAAGCCGCTGTCCGTCGTGTCGTTTGGTTGCTAGCGTGAATGTGCCATCCGTATGTCTTGTTTTTGG
>APFE031700610.1:136173-146286 GCA_000404065.3 Pinus taeda | reverse complement strand
CATGACGAAACGATGACCAGATTGTATACATCAAGACGACAGACACTAAGTGAAGAAAATCGACAACATTAAAGCTTTGAGGACAAAGCTTCCGAAGGGAAGGGCTATGTTATGAATATATTTCATAACAAGTGAGATAAATAAAATAAAATATAAATATTAAATAATTAAATATTGGTTATGTTAAATAGTCAGTAAGTTAAGTGAAAAAGCATGTCTAAAAGACATGCCTAGTCACGAAAGGACACTTGCTTAGGTGTATATATGTAGGTCCTCATTGTAACAATCATCACTTATACATTTTTATATAATAAATTATTATTACAAATACCTCTTTTGTATTTTTTTTACATTCAAGCCAACAAGTTACAAGTTTTTATGCTTTAGCCTCAAAACGGCTTTGGAAGTTCAGGACCCGAAAAACTGCCAAAAATAGTAAACTGTTCTACAATTAAGGAAACTGGAAAACTGAAAGAAACAAAGGTGGGGGTTCACGTGGAATAGGCTGGTGGTGACCAATATCCACCTGGATCATTCCTCCTCCTTAGGAAGCAATGGTTTCCATTGCGTTGAGTTCCTCCATGAGATGAGGAAACTTCTGCTGAACTTGGTCCCTAGTGAGCTATTTTCCTTGGTGCAGGAGTTGGCTGGCTTTGACAACTCGATACAGTGGGATCTTCTGCTGGCGAGTGTTCTTGATCTACGTGTCCATGATCCGATCAGTTGCAGCTTGTTCCATGCAATTTAGATTTAACTCTGTTGGTGTGAGCTGTTCTGCAATGTCGGATGTGTCCAGTAATGGTGGAAAGTATGGCCGAAGGCGATCCACATTGAATGTTGGGTGCAGGCCAAGGAATGGGGGAATGTTGAGCTCAAAATCATTATCTCCCACAGCCTTGGTGATGGTGTATGGTCCATATCGAAGCGAGCAAATATTGTGGTGGGGCCCAGCGAGGCGCTTCTTCTGCAAATGTAGCCAAACTTTGTCGCCCACTTAGAACTTGTGTGTGTGGCACCCGATGCTGATCATGCCGCTGCCTGTACTTAGCATTGGCTTTGTCCACTATGTCATGGACCTGCTGGTAGATGTGTTGAATGTGGTCAATGAAGCTATTTGCGTTGTCAGCTTCGGACTGGACATGAGCTGAATCTGCCTGAGTCGCTGCAAATGGTATGGCCACGTCAATGGGACATAGTGGCTGGAATCCCAAGCCCACCTGAAAAGGGATGTGGCCAATCGAGCTGTGGAGAGCCTGGTTGTAGCTGTGCTGGACATAGGGGAGGCTCTCATCCTATGTGCGTGGATGCTTTGAGTTGTACATGCGCAGAATGCTTACGATCATCTTGTTGACGACCTCTGTCTGGCCATCAGTTTGGGGATGGAAAGCTGTGGACTTAGTGAGCTTCGTGTCCAGCATCGACCAGAGACTGGACCAAAATGTACTGAGGAACCTGCTGTCCTGTTCTGAGATGATAGACTGTGGGATCCCAAAGTGTACCCACACTCGTTCAAAGAAGAGTTTAGCAGTGGCTTCTGCTGTGATACTCTTCTTGCAAGCCGCCATAATGGCCATTTTCGAGAATCTGTCGACGACCACAAAAACACAGTTGTTGCCATGCTTATTAGAAGGAAGGCATGACATGTAATCCATGGAGATGGATTCCCAAGGTCGACTAGGGGTAGGCAACGGAGTATAGAGACCTTGCTTTTTGATGGTTGGTTTGGTAATGGCGCAGGTAGTGCAGGATTTGATGTACTTCCTGACATCTTGTCGAAGATTCGGCCAATAGAATTACTTCTGCAGTACTGCCATTGTTTTCTCGACCTCGAAATGCCCAGCGACCCGACTATAGTGCACTTCTTAAATCATCTTCGCGTGCTCTCTTGAAGGAACACAAAGGTGTCCCATGTGGCATAACAGAGCATCCTGGAGGTGAAAATCTGGAACTTGCTGACCCTCCAAGAGTTATGTGTGGCCGAATTCTGGGTCGCTTTTGTAGAGAAGTGGCTAATCAGAAGTCTCGTGCCCACAAGAGTTGGTCATGATGGTTAACGCCATGATTGGTGGTCGACTGAGGTAATCTGCAACATTATTTGTGCTGCCCTTCTTGTACTTGATATTCAAATAGAACTATTGCAGGTATGTGGACCACTTCTGATGGCGATCATTCTGCAACATCTCTTGCGTCTGTATGAACTACAGGGGTCGGTAGTTTGTGTGGATGACCGTTTCCTTCCCCAAAATGTAATGATTCCATTGTCGGCAGGCTTGCACAATGGAATACATCTCTTTGTCATAAGTGGGATACTTCCGGACTGTGTCTAAAAGTGTCTCACTGTGATATGCCACTGGATGCCCTTGTTGAGTAAGGACTGCCCCAATAGCATAGTCAGAGGCATCTGTCTTGATCTCAAATGGTTGTTGTAAGTCTGGTAATGTGAGCACGGGTGCAGAGCAAAGGCAATGTTTCAACTCTGCGAATGCCTTATGTTGAGATTTAGACCAAAAGAATTTTGCTTTTGCTCCTCCTTTGGTGACTTGACTCAAGGGCCATGTGATATGAGAGAACCGGTAGAAATTGGCAAGACCCAGAAAGTTGCAGAGCTCCGTCAAAGTGGTTGGGGCTGGCCAATCCCGAATGACTTGGATCTTGGCTGGATCCACATGCACCCCCCGTTCATCAATAATGTATCCCAGATACTGAACTTGGGCCATGCCAAAAGTGCATTTCTCCAAATTGGCACACAACTTGTGTTGCCGCAGTGTTTGGAGAACCTGTGGAATGTGGTGGAGGTGCTATTCCCAACTCTGGCTGAAGATCAGGATGTCATCCAAGTATACCACTACAAATGAGTTGGTGAATGGATAAGCCTTATGAAGGTTGCAGGAGCACTCGTCAACCCAAAAGGCATAACCAACCATTCGAAAAAGCCCTCCTTGGCTTTGAAGGCAGTGTTCCACACATTGAAGGGTTCGATTGGTACCTGGTGATATCCGGACTTCAAGTTGATCTTGCTGAAATATTTTGCCCCCTTCAGTTGGTCCAGAAGGTCATCAATTCGCGGGATTGGGTACCTATTTCGGACAATGATCTTGTTCAGCGCCCGATAGTCAATACAAAGTCTCCAAGTCCCATTCTTCTTCTGCACCAACATGATCGGGCTCCCACAGGGCGATGAAATCGGCCGAATGTGACCTTTCTGCAGCGGCTCCTGAATTTGCCTTTCGATTTCATTGTTCTCCAGAATGGAGTGCCAATAGATTGGTCCATTGGGTAACGGTGCACCTGGGGTCAGATCGATGGAGTGCTTGACCTGAGAGCGCAGAGGCACCCCTGCGGGGGAGGTGAAGATGTCCTCATACTCCTCCACACCCTTGTTCATCTGTTGTTGTCGTGCGGAGGGCCCCTGTCTGGAGGTCATGAGCATCGTCTTCTTCTTTCCTTGAGGGCATATCATCAGGAAAACAAATTTCCCGGTTTTTGAAATGTGCTGCATTGTTTTGCAGTAACCAGAGAGATGGCGGTAGGTGGTGCTACCTTCGGTATCTTGTACAACTTATTTGCCAATGTAACAATAACAACGCGAGGCCTTGACTCATACACAACATGTCGCTTCCACAAGTATTGTTGGCCTAATAATACATTACAAACATCAAGGGGAGCAACGCCACATAATACCTCGTCGGTGAAGGGCTTGATGCTGTATGGAAGGCGACATTGTTGGCTCACGCGTAGATCCTGTCCTTGGTGAAGCCACTTGATGGTGTATGGTTGTGGGTGTGCTGTGGTCGGTAAGCCCAGCTGCTTCACGACCTCTGCTGCAATGAGGTTCTTTTGGCTCCCGCTGTCGACAATGAACTGTAGCGGGGAACCTTTTACCCACATTTGGGAGTGGAAGAGACGCTCCTCCTCCTCTGAATCTTCAGGTTCCTCCTTTTGGACCTTTGTGGTGGTGACGGTGGTGTTGGGCTCTGCATTAACAATCTGCTTCCCTTTGTCATCCCCCCTGTCGGGTTCTGACTCAGAGTTGAAACATGCATCTGATTCTGAAGCCTTCAGTTCGGCCACTGGTGACTGCTTGGCCTGACACTCACTTGTGTTGTGGGTGGAGCTCTTATGTAATTCACACCACTTTCCCGCGTCCTTCTTCGGCTTTGCAGTGTTGTCCTTTGCTTGTGGCCTTGGCGGGTTGTCCTGGGCCATCCCGCCTTGGCTTTGTCCTTTGTTCTGCGGTTTGGGGGCACCTTTTTCTTGCTTCGGATTTGCAGATCCAAAGTCGCTGAATTTTATTGTACTCCGAATTTCTGTTGCTGTATAATAATAAAACCCTCAACTGCTGCATCGATTTTCCCACATTGGGTTTTTTCGGGGACAATTGTCCAAAAATATTTGTGTCATTTTTATGTGTATGTGTTAGCATTTCTCAGTCCCTATTTTTGCTTCTGCAATATTTTTCATAGTGAAGAAATTGCAGTGTGGATTATTCGTTGTTTGCTGTAGCAAATAAATTGCATAATTAATTTACAGTTAGAAGAATAATTTCCAGTTGCTGCATTTCAAGGAATTTTCACATGGTATCAGAGCATATTTGATAGATAGGAGGCTCAAAGATGAAGAGGGAAAATTTCTTTGTTCAGAGGGAGCAGCAGGATGAAATTTTTAGAGGCTGTGCAATGCCTAGCTTAGTAGTGCGAATTGCTGGACAAGGGTTCGATTTTTCAGTTGCGGGTGGCAAGAAAATTCAATTTGTCTGGGGAAAAGATTCCACCAGGCAAAGGGAGCAACAACTCAGTGTTTTCACAGAGCAGTTTCCTTGTCTGGGCATAGAGAGTTTGCAGCACTTTGCTAGCGTAGATTTAGTGTCACATGGAAGAGAAATAACACACAGATTTATACTCGGGATGTCTTCAGTAAATTCTCCAGAATTCCCCAGTGTGGCCATGGACAAATTTGATATTTAGGGGGCTTTAGAGTTGTCTTCCAGATTGGAGGACGAATTTGCTTGCTTCAATAGCTCAACTTGACAGGGTGTCTGGTGCATCGATAGTGGAGTGTCAACTCACATGACAAGGGTTAAAGAATATTTCTCTAGCTACAATGAAGAGCAGATGGACTTCCATATTACAACGGGAAACAGGACCAAGTGCAGTCTAATGGAGAGAGGTACCATTGATTTTTAGAGGGAGTCAAGAGAAAGTACTAGTGCTACAAATGCACTGCATGTGCTGAGATTAGGTATGAACCTGATTTCATTATCCCAGCTATAGGATAGGGGATATGATGTCCACTTTGTATGGAAGAAGGTGTTTGTTAAACATCCGAGCTGAAAGAGGGTGAAACAAATTGGAGTTTGAAGCAACAGGCTGTACAGGTTGCAGCTCGATTCTCCAATGGCATTGATAGGTAGTGATATTAATAGGGGAAAGACTTGAATGAGCTATGGCATAGGAGGATGGGACATTTACACTATGTAGCATTTAGAATGCTCATGGAGATAGTGACAGGTGCTCCAGAACTTGGCACAGAACATAATGATGTGTGCAAAGGGTGCACGCTTGGGAAATATGCTAAGGCAACATTTCCAAGAAGTGACAACAGAACAGATGGCATGTTGGGACTTATACACTCAAACATTTGTGGCCCTATGTCCACTAGAGCTCTTAGTGGGGACGAGTACTTTGTCGCCTTTATTGATGACCATTCCAGGAAAACCTGGATATACGTCTTGAAGACCAAGGATGAAGTCTTCAGTCGCTTCAGGGAGTTTAAGGCTCTAGTAGAGAATGCGACGAGGAATAATATCAAGGTGCTTCGCTCAGATAATGGTGGAGAGTACACAGATAAGGACTTCACAAATTTCTATACGAAGGAAGGCATCAAAAGAGAGTGGACAAATCCATACAATCTACAACAGAATGGGGTAGCGGAGTGAAAAAGCAGATCTATACTTGGGGCTCCAAAAGCAATGCTATATGACTAGGATTGGCCCAAGTTCTTGTGGGCAGAGGCATGTAACACAACAATGTATATTCAGGATAGGGTTCCTCATAGGGCATTGAGGAAGATAATGCTAGAAGAGGTCTTCTCAAGAAAGAAGGTAGAAGTTAGTCACTTCAGGATCTTCGACAACATAGCTTATTGCCATGTGCCAAATGAGAAGCACACCAAATTAGATTAGACTGCAAAGACGAGGTTCCTTGTTGGGTATAGTGAAACCTCAAAGGCATACAGGATCGATGTTCCTAGTAGCAGGAAGATCGTAGTGAGATGGGCCATAAAGTTCATGGAAGACAGAGCCTTCAAAAGTCTTGCGAGATGCCAACAAGTGGTCAGAGTGAGCTAACAAAATCTCCATTGGTGCTGCAGCCGGTGCAACTAGTGGGACTGCCAATTGGACAGTCACATGGATCTAGTACAATTATCAGTACCAACATATCCTCAGTTGCAGGAAACCCCGTCAGTTCACAGTAGACGAAGCCGCATGTTGATTTCTGGTAGCAAATAATGTGCCCTAAGCCTCAAAATTTGCAGGGAGGTTAGAACACATTATTCCACAATACCCATAAGTCGTTTTGGAAAATTCCACCCGAAGACAATTTTATTAAAATAATTAATTATTTTCACTGGGTGCCTAAGTCTAAATTTAGGAAATTAAAATAATTAAAGGGTATTAATCAAACTGAGGGTGAAACTTCTAGAAGAAGACAAAGATAGAGTCCAAATGATCTGAGCCATTGATTAGAATCTAATCTTCGTTGTTGATTACTCAACTAGAGGATTATAAGAAGGACTTTGATGGGCATTTGGAAAACACATCAGGGAGAGATCGAGAGATCAGGAGATCGAATTTCTCAGAGAGGGCAACGCAACAATTGCTAGAGAATCGATCGAGGATATTTCTTTAAGTGAGGGGCAGGGATAGTTTGCGGGGGAAGTTTTCCTGGTCTGGAGAGTACAAAGCAGAGAGGGTAGAAAGACGTCTAAAGAGGCTGATGCAGGGCCACGTAGAGCTACGCTGTGGCAGCGCATAGCTTAAGAGGGAGATCAAAATTTTGCTGAGGAGCAGTTAGGATCTAGTGCCAGAGCCGAGGTGTGAGGCCAGGAGGCCAGAGAGTTGAAGTTTCCAGCCAATAGAGGATCAGAAGGAGTAACATCGCAGTCCTAGTTGCAGTGACGCAATGACTGAGTGGGGTTGACGCAGAATTGCGTAGAGGCAGCCCAAAGGCTCATCTTCAGCGTAGATCAGTGCCGGTTCTTCCAGAGATAGGGTGAGAACATCTCACTATATTTTTTGCCCAATTTCTCTCTGTATCGGATATAGCTAGTTGGGCATCCAATGAATTGTATTAAGAAAACTACTGCTTAATAATACAAACCCTCGGCTGCTGCACCGATTTTCCTGCATTGGGTTTTTTTGGGGACATTTGTCCAAAAATAACAGTGTCATGTGTTGTGTATTTCTTTCTTGCTTAGTTTCTTGCTTCCGCATTTAGTTTAATTCGTGAAGACTGCAGTGTATTAGTTTCGATATTTACTGTAGGATGCAGTAAATTATTTGTTCAGTAATTTAACAAATAGAAGAAACTTAATCAGGTACTACAGTAGAAATTTGGGTTTCGAAATTTTCACACTTCAGAGGCAGGATGAGGAGATGGTTGAGCCTCCCACCACTAGTGGTCAAACTAGCATAGAAGTTCGTCAGACATTGAGAGATGTAGAGGAGTTTGTTGGAGCTCCTAGGACGGACAAGAGAGAACGCAGACAATCAAACATGTACCAAACATTGGTGGCACAGGTTGAAGAACCTTCTAGTTATCAGGAGGCCGCACAACATCGAGTGTGGATAGATGCCATGGTAGAGGAGTACAGTTCTATCATGATGGACGATGTTTGGCAAGTGGTGCCAAGGCCTGAGGACAGGTCAGTTTTGGGTTCTTGATGGATCTACAAAAATCAAGTACACTGTAGATGGCAGTGTGGAGAAATATAAGGCTAGGTGTTATGGCAAAGGGGTACATGTAGAAAGAAGGGATAAATTACAAGGAGACCTTCACCCCAGTTTTCAAATATACTTCTATCCGGTCATTTATATCTCTAGCTACATAGATGGGGTGGCAGATTCACTAGATGGGTGTCAAGACAATCTTCTTGAATGGGGTGATAGAGGAAGAAGTATACATTGAACAACTAGAGGGCTTTGAGACTCGTGAGAGGCGCACACATGTGTAGGCTGAAGAAAGATCTATATGGGCTCAAGCAAGCTCCTAGGGCATGGTATGCTCGGATAGACAACTACTTGCAGCAGATGGGATTCATCAAGAGTGACATAGATCCCAACCTTTACTATTTGATGGTAGAGGATGAGCCACTCATCCTAGTATTGTATGTGGATGATCTCTTCTTGACAGGGTCATTAGGGCTCATAGAGGACTGTAAGAGGAACTTGACAACGGAGTTTGACATGAAGGACTTGGGGTTGATGCACTATTTCCTAGGATTGGAACTGTGGCAAAAGGACGGGGAGATCTTCCTTGGCCAAGAGAGATATGCTAGAGAGATTCTGAAGAGATTCAGGATGCAGGATTGTAGACCCATGTCTATGCTTATGATCACCAATTGGAAGAAGATAGATGCATTAGAGGACAAGGATGTTGACTCTCCCTTGTATAGACAACTTATCGGTTCTCATGTATTTGGTCAACATTAGGCTAGATATCTGCTTCACAGTCAACACTCTCAGTCAATTTATGGTGGAATCAAAGGGAGTGCATTAGACAACGATGAGGCACATTTTAAGGTATATGTGCGACACAATAGATTATGGGTTAAAATATACTCGAGGGGATGATGTCAAACTATGTGGATTCATAAATGTAGATTGGGCAGGCAATTTAGTGGACAAGAAAAGTACCTCTGGGTATTGCTTTAGTGTTGGATCATGGATGGTTTCTTGGTGCTACAGGAAGCAAAAGTCAGTAGCACTGAGCTCTGAAGAAGCAAAGTATATGGTAGCTAGCACAACGACATGCGAAGCTATATGGCTCTAGAAGATGTTAGTAAGCCTGTTCAGGCAGAGGTTGGAGGCGACTAGTGTCTATTATGATAATTAGAGCTGCATCAAGCTCTCTGAAAATCTAGTGTTTCATGATAGGTCAAAATACATAGATATTCAATGTCATTTCATCAGAGATTGTGTGGAAAGTGGAGTAGTTTAACTACAATACATTCCCTTGAAGAGCAGGTTGCAGATATACTCACAAAAGCTCTAGGAAGAGCCAAGTTCGTATATTTCAGAGAACAACTGGGTATAGTGGAGAATCCATTTCAGTAGCAGGGAGAGTATTTTTGATGCTTTTTAGTTGCAGTAGTAACAACAACAGTGAGAGGGATGTTAGCTGGGTTGTAGTGCAAATGCAGAGTTGCGGCAGTATAGGTTGTACAATGCAGTGTCAACAACAACATGAATGCAACATGGTTCAACTACAGTCAATAGTAGATGAATCAAAGTTAGCGCGGTGGTTGATGGACAGTGGCAGACAACTACAATTGTCAGACATCAGCAGCGTGCATGGAGGATGATGCAGAGACAAGGTGTTGTAGCAGTAGTGCAACACTAGAGAACACCTTCCTTGCTAAGAGGAGTGTTAGTTTTTGTAGCATCGGATTGTGTTCTAGTCTCGAAACTTTGTGAAGAGTCTAAAATACAGTAGTTATATACAAGTGATGCCTAATGTTACAATGAGGGCCTGCTTTATATACCTAAGCAGGTGCCCCTTTATGAACGGTCATGTCTTTTGGGGACACACCTCTTCACTAAAATAATCACTAATTAATCATTGTTTTGATGTAGTGTTATTATCTATATTTACATTATTTATATCTATTTTTGATTCATAACATTGCCCTTTGAGAAGCTTCGTCCTCAAAGCTTAATCGCTAATAATTCCTTTAGTTGACCGCTTCATTTCAGCCTGTGTAATCGTTGACAACTTTCTTAAATTCGAACAATCACCTTCACTTTGCTCACCTCTTTTTTATAAATGTGTCGACCACATGCTATCTTGAACTAGGGTTTTTTTAAATAATAATAATATTTTTTTTAATAATATA
>APFE031700610.1:91971-135162 GCA_000404065.3 Pinus taeda | reverse complement strand
AAAAGTATATATATATATATATAGATGATAATAATCATAAATAAATACTAGAGGAACCCAAAATATAGGGAAGAACATAACGCTGCCAGCGATATAAATTTATATACTCGAAAGGACTAAACCATACACACACGAAGAAAGCCCCCTCGATGAACATAGGGGCGGGGGGGGGAAGGAGAAACCCTAAGACGACAGGGCAGGGATCCAACTTTTACTTACCTTCCACCCATCATCTCTGTTGAGATTGATGGGTCTTCGCTCAATTTCAATAGCTTCCCTTAACTTGCGATGATGGAACCGATCCACCCTGGCAATGACTTTGGCCTCCTCTATACAGACATGATGCTTAGTCTTGTCCACATGCTCTGCTAGTGCTGAGGACTTTGTTCTTCCATGCCTCAGGTCCGCTGCATGTTCGCAAATTCTCTGCTGGATGGAGCGCCCTGTTTCCCCTATATAGGGTGTCCCACAAGAGCAAGGAATCAAATATACCTAAATTCTCTTATTTCTAGAAATAGAATATTATATTATTAATCTTAATAATTTAAAAATAATAATAAGATTAAATTTATTAATGTTAATTTTGGCCTAGGTCTAGAGTCCAAAATAGCTGTTATGTATCCTTGGAGTCTCTGCTCAGTCTATTTAACTTGCTAGGCCAGATTTGTTTCTTCAACTTGTCCTGACGATGAACCACACTAGTTGGTTCGAACCGCGTCGACAAAGGTCTTTTTCATGTGATTTACGCCGAAGCCCTTCTTATAACTATTTTTAATTAATTAAATTAATTAATTTATTTTAAGTTTATTGGCGGATTATATTAATTACGGTGTCATATATCGCCCAACTTCTATGCATATATAACAACCAAGTTTATGCCGTACCAATCGGGAGGAGACGTGATGTATGGTGACACGCAGCCGACAAAGAATTTACGCCAAGGTCAACGGGGACAAGGAACAATAACAACGATGGCAGTGTCTACAAAACGCAACAGTGTTTGAAAGTCGTCCGCTGCAATGTTTGAATCGTCTGCCACATGTACCGACGAAGGATCACACGGATTGACCTTAGACCTCGATGGCACAGTTCTGTGCTTCTCTGACCATTCTATCTTGCTCTTCTTCAGCATTCTGCAAAGCCTTAGCATTCCTTTCATTTTTAGTGATCAACTTATCAATTTGTATCTCATATCTTCTACAAGGGCTTTTGTAATCGAATTCCTCCTTGAGCTTTACCATGTTCTCAACTTTCATTACCCTTTGTCCAAAATTTATGATACTTTTGCTATCTCTCCTTGATGACGTGGTGAAGGCCCAACTTTCACAACCAATGAAGTCCTTGTAGTTCCTCCAAATGAATCACGAAGCAATCTTGTCAGCTTTGAATCTGAACTAGGTACATGTGAACTATTCTCTACAAGAGCCTTAATGCACTTTCCTAGAACACTTAAAGATAAATTGATGGATTTGGCTTCCTCTAATGCATGCCCTTCACTTCCTGATTTGTCTATTTGCTCTGAACCTGCCTAGTCAACCACTACCAACTTGCTCTTTCTGACCACTGGAGCACGAATACCCTTGAGTAGATTAACACCATTCCCATTCTCATTTGACAAAGCTGACTCTTTATCTTGCCTTCCATACATTGCTCTTTTGACATTTACCATCAAGATTGCATGACTTCGAGTAGATTCTGTATTTAATTTAGTGTTGGCTTCATCTTCATGTTCATTTGGTGAGGGATCCTCCTCCATCTCAGAGTCATAGTCAGGTACTAGTTTTTCTCTTTCATTTTTATTCTCTGTGGAAGTGTGATTGTTACAACCGTCATAGGAAGTGTGAGTGTTGATTTGATTTGGGGTAGCACCGGATGTGCTCTAGCCATGAAAAGTGATGGAGAGGCAAAAGCACATGAGATCTCCAAGACCCAGAAATGGTTTGGGCAGATTCTACTCGGTTAAGGAGATTAAGATAATTGATATTTTTAATGGAATTCCTAAGTCTAAACTTACGAAAAATAAAATATTAATGGGTATTAATATAAAACTGGGTTAGAAGGTTCCAAATGACATGGATCAAGCCAAATCTAATCTTAGCCGTTGATTAGAGATGTAATCTCCACTGTTGAAGGACCATCAAGAAAAGTAGAAGAGGAGGCTTGAGGGTTAGTTGGAGAATACACCAGAGTGATCAGTCATGATTTTATAGAGCGGGGTTTGCTAAGGAAAGTCGAATCAGTGATCAGTTTGCAGCGAGGGGCAGTGAGTATGAGACAAAGAGGCAAAGAAAGTGTCGAGAGACCAGCGCAGAAGCAGAGAGAGGCAGACGCTGAGCCATAGAGAGCCATGCAGAGCTAGCAGGGATTGTGCAGAGCCTAGAAGAGCCTGCGTCATCCATGTAGAGGGCTGTAGAGGCTGCGCAGTGCCTCAGAGGGCTGATGCAGAGGGTTCTGGGCTGACGCTGAGCTTCAGAGTGTGCTGGAGAGGGTTTCGTGGGGCAGATTTTCTGAATATCTGCTTTCGAATAGAGAGGTATTATTGTTAGATTATTTTCTCTGTCGAGTGAGCCGGTTTGGCACCCAGATGTACTCAAGTAGACTGCATAATAAAATAACCCTCTGAATTGCTGCACCTGTTTTCCCAATTTGGGTTTTTTCGGGGACAAGTTGTCCAAAAATAACGGTGTCACTTGTGTGTTTGCTATTTCTTTCAGCTGTTGATCTATAGAGGGTTGAGACTGTATTGTGTTTATTTCGATATTTATATGTTTAAATAACTTGTTCGTAATTAACAAGTAGGAGAAATAAACCAAATAATACAGAGAAAATTTCTAACGGGTAATACTTAGAAATTTCAACATGTTGCAGCTACTTGCAGGTAAATTGGAATTTTCATATGATTGTAATGTGGTAATTTCAGATTGATTAGAATTGGAGTGCTCCCCTTCTCCTTCACTTTCAACATCAACTTCATTTGGATCATCATCTTGATCTTTTTTTGTTTCTTCACTATCACTAGTATCTTCCTTGTTATCAATTTCCTTTCGACATGCTTTAACTTTTGCAAATGATTTTTCTAAACACTGAAATGCTTCTTGAATTTTACTAAATTGCTCAACGCATTCATGACGTAAACGTAGTGGCATATTGTGCAGTGAACTACGTTCAAAGACTCGCATGATTATATTGTGCGCCATGGCTCTGATACCATTGAAGCAACAAAACCTGTAGGCTTGTTGACTAAAGTGTTAAAAATACACGAGGTATTTTGTAATAATAATTTATTATATAAAAATGTCCAAGTGATGTCCAATGTTATAATGAGGGCCTGCTTTATATACCTAAGTAGGTGTCCCTTTATGAACGGTCATGTCTTTTGGGGACACACCTCTTCACTAAACTAATAACTAATTAATCATTGTTTTGATGTAGTGTTATTATCTATATTTACATTATTTATATCTATTTTTGAATCATAACACCCTACCAAAACACTCTTGTTTCTTTGAAAAAACTGTGTTTGGAACATCTTTGTGAAAAATTTTGTGAAAAAACTAGGGAGAATTTTTTTTGTGGGAGCGTACTCTCGGGTCGCTTTTGATTCACTCCTGCTCGGAGTGTGTTACGGGAGCAATTCGAAGGGGGGCCGAGGGCACTCCCCTGCAACCATGGTTGCAGTGGCATAGGTAGTGTGAATTGCTTAGTTGCAAGGTGCAGATCTAAGTTGTACGAAACACCGAAACGTTTCAGAGTTTCTGAAACGGGTTTGTTTAGAAATGTCACCTCCCAAAAATGGAATCGTCAGCCGAAACATCAACTGAAACATCATATATATATAATATATATTATATATATATATTTTATAAATAAGTGAATAACACATTATCTCGCAAGAAAAAGGGGAATAACACGCATGGATGACAATTTTGAAGGAAAACCAAGTCTATATTAACTCTCATAGATGATTATATGATGGTCCAGTTTCGACTGAGTTTCAGTGGAGTTTCAGAGTTTCGGGTACGGGTATGGCCCGAAACGCCGGGTTCCTAGAAGTTTCGTGCAACATAGGTGCAAATGCGTTTCCAACCAGAGTGATTTCCCATTAGGAGATCAAGACTCAGAGGGAGTCTAGATTCAGAGTGAGTGACCCTATGGAAGCTTAGTGCTTTAGGTTCTAAGGAGATCAAACTCACTATTGCAATAGATGCAACAATGGTGCAGGATCACACTAAAGCAGTAACAACAACATTATGAAGTAGATTAGAGTATGTGCAGTAGTTGATGGATAATGTTTACCAATCCAGTTCTTCACAGTGATTTCTAGTGACAAGGAGTCAGATCAACATGAAGAAAGGAGGTGTAACAAATGTCAGACATCAGTAGTGCGAGCTATCCAACTACAAGTTGTAGAGGAGAAGGATGTCGAGGAGAGAACACCTTCCTCGCTAAGAGGGAGTGTTAGTTTTTGGATATTGTGTCAGCATCAGATATGTGTTCTAGTCTTTAAGGTGTCAAAGAGACTAAGGAACATGAGATCTCCAATACCCAGAAATGGTTTCATGAGATTTAACTCCGAAACACCTTAATTAAGTTAAATGATTGGATAATTAAAATTTCCTAAGTCTAACTTAGGAAAACTAGTTAATTAAAGTGTATTAATTAAGGAAATCGACTTATGCTCTAGAGACTTCTAGAAAGTGACGTGGATCAAGTCTATAAGATGATCTTAGCCATCAATCACGATTAGATCTTGGTTGTTGGTGCTCCAACGAGAGATTATAAAGAGCAAGTCGATGGGGCTTGGAGAAGACACATCAAAGGAGCAAGAGAGTAGGGCAGTGCAAATTTCACAGCGTGGAACATTCAGCAAGGGAAGAGTTCGAGCCAACAAAGCATCAATGAGAGGATCAACAAAAAATGGAGAGAGATTTCCAGTGGAGATTTCCATAGTTTTCCAAAGTTAGCGGGAATGTTGATTTCTTCTGCGGGAAGGTCGTACCAGTGTTTGCGAGTTCTCCAAAGCACAAATCTAGGCAACATATTGTATTTCTAGTTGCTAGGGATCAAATCCAGAGGATAGAGTGAGTTGCCTAGTGCGAGCACATAATCAACAGAACTTCAGTCTTCAACTATTGTGTATTTCCTGCGCCAACCTTGAGCCTTCAGCCAGCCTTTCGGCTAGCCTTGATGGGGCCCCATCACCCCACCTTCCAACCAACAACCAAACATCCCATTTCCCGCGCCAACCTTGAGCCTTCAGCCAGCCTTTCGGGCAGCCTTGATGGGGCCCCATCACCCCACCTTCCAACCAACAACCAAACATCCCATCAGCGCTCCTTTGGTTTAATTCTTTAGTGATGTAGAGTTATTTTCGGTCATCCCAACCAGCACACCCACAAACCTCCAACATCCCTCCAACGGCCCTCGAACATCCCTCAAAACAGGCCTCCAAAAGGCCTTTAACATCCTTACAACCTCCAACAGTTTTTTGTGCGCATTTACTGGAGGAGGCCGAGTTTGATTTTGCAAGGGAAACAAAGGGTTTCTAGGTCGATCTGCCAATTAGATCAGTGGAGAAAATTTTACGAAGCTTTGCCAGTGTTTTGGCAAGATCTATGTACTCTCTAATTTACTAAAGATAATAAAATATAAACCCTCATCTGTTGCACCGATTTTCACTTCGGGGTTTTTTCGGGGACATTAGTCCAAAAACTTTGTTGGCATTCTTATGTGTGTGCATTTATTTTTCAGTTTCTGATTTATTTTCCGCAACGCTTATTTTTAATTGTGAAGATTGCAATAGTGAGCTATTTGTTATTTTCCAGTAATTAAATAACATAGGCAAATAAATTGCATCAGTTAGAAGAATAGTTTCCGAATTATTGAAATCGTGGATTTTTCACATTCCCCTCCTAGGGCCCCTGCTAAATTGTGTGGCAATAGGACATTTGAGGATTTTTGGTTGTCTAGTATACATCCATGTGCCTGTGGAGAAGAGGATGACGCTGGAGCCTTCATGTGAGAAGGCGATATTTGTTAGTTACAACTAAGACCTCAAAAGCTTACAAGATCTTCATACTAGTGTAGAGGAGGACAATTGTGAGCATAGATGTGAAGTTTGAGAACTTGGCATCTAAGAGGTCTCATGAGTTGCCATCAGTGGTGACAGAGTATGAGAAACAAGAGGCTCCAAAGGGAGAACAACGTGCAAATATTTCCAGTTCAGCGAGTCAACCTTCATGAGGGGAGGAGTCAGTAGCTCCTTCCAATTTTGTTAGAACGCCTAGGTGGTTTGAGCAGACATTAAAGGATGCTCAGGAGCATGTTGAGGATATTAGGAGCACATTTAGGGAGTGCAGGCCTTCGAGGAAGTTTCCAAATTACATGGCATTAGTGAGTAGTGTCATTGAAGTGGTAGTAGTCCATGAAGTTTGGAGGAAATCCATGGTGAAACATGATGCATATGACATTGTGCTTGGACCAGAGGGAAAGTTGGTTCCAAGTGGTTCTTCTAGAAATACCTTCCCTGCTAAGAGTGAGTGTTGATGTTTGTTTCTACACTGCATAGGCCTTTGTGTCAGGAGTGTAGAATTCATCCTTAAATCTTTACTTAGAAAATTCACATTAATTAAAGCGAATGTTTTTAAATTAAAAGGCGAGTTTTTTTAATCTAATGAAATGCAAAGGCTTTTGCATTAGTGACTTAGAGGAAACTTAACAATTAATCGGGACTAATTTCAATCCTCAATCTCACTGAGCGATTAGAGTTTGGAGAAAGGGTCATCTGTGGTTAATTTTGATTCTAGTCAAAAACTCAAACAGTAAAAAGACAGATCTGGGTAAAGTGAAAGACACAAGTGTGAGAGGCACAAAGAGTATGAGACACAATGATTGTATAAATCACAGGTTGAAGAGAAGAGGAAAAAGTGCAGTAGTAAAGGTCAACAAGAACCCAACAGCTGAAGACATATCTGGCTGTACTTTTCACTGGAGGCTGAGTGAGTTTTTAGCTAGCAAAATCAGAAACATAGAGAAAGCGGTCAGGGCATGGCTTGAGGCTAACCCAGGGCAAATTTTGGAGGTCAAGCACTACAGTCAAGGCTCGTGTGGGGACCCTATGGACTGAGGGAAATACAAATGCACCAGATCGAGGTTGTGTGGGTCATGTGTGAGGGAGCTAAAGCAGTTTAGGATTGTATGGGCCATGTGGAAGCAAGCTACTGCGACTTGAGAGTCATATAGACAAAATAAGCAACAGTTGCAGTTGGTGAAGGCTGAGATTCAGCTGTACCAGTTCAGGTCGAGCCAAGACAGGCATACAATCCATACGAACTGGGTCCATCTTCTGCTAAGAATTCGTACAACAATGTGCAGGTGTGATTTTCTGCAGTTTGGTGTGTTTTTGGGCCAAATTCTGCCAAGTTTATTTTGCTGTAAATTCCAGATTTTCTCTGTGGGCCTTTCCTGGTACAACAACCCTCATAAGTTTCAAAGAAATTTGAATGAAAAACTGATTTGAAGAGTTAAATTGTCTGGTGTTGCATGTGTGAAATTTGCTTCTGTTTCATACTGCTGCATATACTTGTTAACAATTCCAGTGTGCATTTTATTCAGTGAGAAAATTTATTTATTTGAACTTTGCATGGAAAAATCATTAGAAGTAAAGTGCCTATTTATTGGGTTGTGAAGAATTAATATTAACTCAATCAAACATCAAGTGTCTCCCCACCACACACTCAACAAAAGGGTGTTAGAAAATCAGGAAGGAAGAAATATTTTCTTATCTTGATAATTACTTGTGATTTCTTAGTATTCTTATTATCTTCTTTTATGTCTTCTTTTATCTTCTTATCATCAAGCAACTAGCAAAACATAAATGCATAAAGATCAAAACATCAAGGAGACAAGATGTAGGCTCTCAGCAAGGGCAAAACCCCTCTTTTAGGGGAAAACCCAAAAATTCTCTTCTCTTCCTTTAGAACCAAATCAAATGAGACAACCAAGACCCTTTGACCAAGACAAAGACCTCCTCCAATCCACCGAGTCAGCTTTCCAACAAAGTCTTTTCAAAATAACAAAAGATGATTCTAGTCAACAAAAGTCAACCCTCTTCAACCCTACTTCAATCACAGATTTCGGCCTTTGCTGCAGACTTGCAATTTTCAGCCCTCCTACAACTCAAAATTCTCGCATGTGTGAGCCAAAACAAGAGGAAATCAACCTTCCTTCTTCGCTAGGGTTCCTCCTTTCTCTAGGGTTTTCCTTCCTTCCACAAGCCTTTTCTCTTCCTTTTTCTTGCCTTCACACTACTTGGGATTGCAGATAGAACCTTGCTTTTATGGATGCCACAATAGGTCGAATACACTGCTTATATATGTTGAGAAATGTAACTAGTTTCGGTCTTCATAATTGTTGTACTCATTTTAATATGTATCCTATGTAACAAACAAGAAAAAGAAAAGAAAAATTATTATTAATAAAGCACGGGTTTCAAGCTCATTACTGATGATTTTGTTGTCACACAAAATGTTTAAGCACCACGACAATGACTCAGATCGGGGGCTGTCACCCTGATCCCCATTTTCTCCGTTTAAGCTGTCTCCCAATAGCAGATTAAGGGGGTTAGACCCCACAGAAATGGAATGAAGGAGAATTAGTTGGGAACCAACCAGTTTGGGAGACACAGTTAAGCAACCAAGTACTTGTTTTAGATTGAACGAGACTTACAGGGTTCGATTTAGACAATTGATACTAGTGCAGTGTGGGTCAACTATCTTGCTAAGAAATTTAGGACCAAGTACAAGATGGACAACTGCTGCTAAGGAAAATGTTATTATGATGAAAAGAGATGCAAAATGCGATTAGCAAAGGGATGAGTGAGTAGTCTTCGATAAGATTGTTTAAGGCTCAAGTACTTAGGATTGATTAACTTTATGACAAGAGTATTTAATGAAGTAAAGAGACAATCTTATACAAGATAAAGTGCTAAATATTTCAAGTGCCAATAAAATACACAAAATAACCAAGATGACTACAAGATATATGCTCTTAAACAAAGATCACTAATATGCCAAAAATCTATAATAACCACAAGCCAATAATGATATTAGTGTCAAGAAAGAGAACTAGAGCATTTATCCAATTTATGATTCAACGACAATTCTTCAATAAGATTATCAACGCTCCCTTTAGACAATTAACATTCTTCCAAGATAATGCCAATGACAATTAGATTCAAACCATTCAATTATTTTTAGATTACTCAATATTATGCAAATGGAGTAAATCACCTTCAATGCTACTTAGCTCAAAGAGAATTATATTTCAATGCAATTACCATTCACAAGTCCAGGCACGAGAAATGCTTTAGAAAGATAAATATAGACTATTCCTAACTTAAATGTTCTTTAGGATAGCAAGTTTATATATGTGATTTTGAAGTACGAAGTCAAAAGACAACAAACACTTAGACTCGAAATCCAAAATCCAAAAAACCTCTAAAATTTGTTGTTGTAATCCTATGCAAACAACTGCCCTTACAAATGAAACAAAAACACTTATTTTCAGAGATGATATCTATGACAACAGTTATGTTTTCAGAGACAATAAGAGCACCAAAAATGAAAAAGATTTATGATAACAAAGAAATGCTTGCTGCAAACAAATATATCAGTTTAAAAACTTGTGACAGTCACCTTCACAAAGATGCTAGAGCATTTAATTTTTAGAAATTGGTTTTTAGGACAGCAATAACAAAAACTTTAGGACAACAACAAACAAATGTTATGACAATGAAAACTGTAAGCTATCAATTCTATCTTTATGCCAAAAATCTACTAAAAATTTTCCAAACTTGCCCACATGAATTATAATTTTTTTTCAGCTTGTTATGATGTGATTTCCATAATTATATCAGATCTGATATACTTATTACAGTCAGCGATTAAAATATGAAATATGCTTAATGATGGATGCCTAACTCAAGAAATTAATTCCTTAATATATTATACAATTTAGGAACTGATTTTAGGCTAACCCACATGAAATTTTGTTATTGTTATAATTCAGATTTTAGACATAGAATTATTCGGAGATAACAGTCACCCAAAAATGTAGATCTAGGCCAAATTTTTGATACCCATCAAACATAAGTGACTTATTAATGTATTTATCAATTTTTTCAGTTAATCTCAAACCAATTAGATGTGTTTTTCACCACTATTAGAAAGGTATATGACTGTTGTAGAAAACAGTGAGGAAAAAGAGGGTTTAGAGATAAATCTCTTGGGCCCTAGGTCTTGAAGATCACTTGCCCAAGTTGCCAAAAAAAATTCAATACTTGAAATACAATTTTTTACCAATTTTTCTGCAAAAAACCACCAATGATTAGTGTCAGAAAATTTAAATATTCAGATCAAAAATTGAGCAAGGGGAATCTAGGGCCAATAAGGGCTAGCACTATGCCCAATAGGGCTAGTATTGGGCTAGGAGAAGGCAGATTTGGGCTTAGGAGCCCCAAAACTTGAAATCCTTGTTCTAAGAAAAATATTTTGCTTAAGATCTTCATATTTGTTGCAAAATCTTCAATGGCTAGCCTTGCAAAATTTTTGGAAACTAGATCTTTCCCTCCAGGGCCTAGATCTATCTTAAAACTCAAAACTTTCCTCAAATAAAATTAGATTTGAAGCATTTAATGAAAGATCTTATCCTTTTTTCATTGCAAACAAAAGTTTGAGGCTAGATCTTGCTCTCCAGGATCTAGATTTCCTTGGTTGATTGCTCAGATCTATTCTTGCAAACAATCTTTGAGCTTAGATCTTGCCCTCCAGGGTCTAGATCTTGCTCAGATCTGAAGATTTCCTTGGCTAATTTCTCAGATCTATTCCTGAACAAGTGAAAAGAGAAAACCCAATACCCAATATGTGCAAAAATAGATAAAATCCCAAAAACCCAAGTGTTAAAATTCAAAATTATGTTACAAAATTTCAGATGTAGACAAGTAAATAATAGATCTATACAAACAATTTACAGATCTATAAAAAGAATTTACAGATCTATCGGATCTGATGAGTATGAGTCCAACTCCGCTTCCAGATCTGTAGATCTAATGCTCTTTCTAGCCAAATCTAGCTATTTAGCACAATTTTTTTTTTAAATTTCAGGTACTAGCCTAGAAAATCCTTGCAAAGTATATTTTGTTAGATAATCTCGGAGTTTTAATCCGAAAGACTCTCCAGATCTTAAGATTCAGGAGTTGGTTGGTCCAACTGAGAACTTTCCCAAACGCCCAAAATCTCTTAATAAAGATGGCTTTTGTACACTTAAAATATAAGTAGTCAAATTAATAGAGGTATAAAATAACGATTAAATCTTCAAAGATTGGATATACCTGCCAATTAAATAAAAATCTTAATGCTATCTTAAAACCCAACAATTTAAGCAAGATACCTGTGCAATAAATTGATCTACAAGAGCTATTAACCAACAACTTATAAATAAGATCAACAAAAAATTAAACACACGTTACCATCAGATACCAGAGAGGAACATTGCCATCAAGTAAAACACAAAAAACTTTGCGTTATATTACTCCATAAAAATTTACAAGAGCTTCAAGAAACTAGTACATGATCAAAAGATCAGATTATTTCAAATGACAAATGACCTCTAATTTATAGATTATTTCTCCAATGACTAGTTGGCTTGATCCTCGTCAAAGTAATCTTGACTGTTAAAAAAGATTTAATCATCTTATAATCTCCTCCATCGAAATTATTTTATTTTTTGAGGAAATTCGATTTTGTCATTTAATTGAATTTTAATCAACTCAAAATTAATTATTTTGAGTTGATTTCCTAAAAAAATTGACTTCAACTTAACTACCAAGAACTGAGGGTCCAAAATCTTTTGAAATTTTCAATATTACTTTGGCTCGCGACCTCCAAAAATTATTTTCTCTGGGAGCCACAAATTTTTTAATTTGGAGAAATAATTTTTCCTAGGACACAAAATTAATTGAATTTCTGGCTTAGGATTTTAATTTATTTCTGCCAGAAAATTTAATTAATTAGCTTAAATCTGACTCTAATTAATTAAATTTCCGGCTTAAGATTTTTTTTTAAATTTATTTTTGCTAGAAAATTTAATTAATTGACACATGAGGAGATTAATAATTTTTCCAACCTTACTTAGCCATGTAGTCTAATAAATATGAGGGACCATGCACTAAAATATTTTTTTACATGAAGATTTTACATTTTAATACATGAAGGGGGAAAACCCGTTCATTATAGACTCTTAACATTTACCCATTTCTGCGACAAAAAAATATAATCTAATAGATCAAGTGACTTGTAAGATCTTGATGACAAATTCCACCCTAGCTTTGAGTTGAGGGTGGAGGGAAAAACTCTGCCGATCATTTGTTTTATTGAGACACAGATGAATTAGTGAGACAAAAAACTTCCTCGAATGAAAATCGTCAACAAAACAATAGGTTTACCTAGGTTGTTACATACAGACGTGGTCATACTAGGATTATTTACATTATACATATGTAGAATGGGTTGACATCTTTACAAAACTGCCAACTGATGATGAAATCTGACAAGCGCGAACATGATAGATCCCTTTTGCGAAAAAGGGGTGTACTGCTATGGGGTTGTTGACACAGGTTGGTCAACAAGTCTTTTAGGTAAAAGCATGTTCTTCATGCTTCTAGGGTTTGTTAGTGTTGAAAAGTGTAACTAGGTTCGGTCTTCATAATGACGTGTAATTGTTGAAAAGAAGAAAAATAAAATTATCATTGTAATGCTTATCTCATGGGTTTCATGAGCAAGGAATTTTATTTTTAGTAATGGCTCCCATTGTGAGCCTTTAGAATTTGTCTTCTAGTCATAAAAGTCAATTTGAGTCTATTTCATGATTGAAGGACCCTTTTTGGGCATGTTACATTTTGTATGAGTCATTAAATAAGTATGAAAGCCCTCTAAGACAAGCACAAGACCTCTCCTTCAAGTCGGCTTCAAGAAGAACAATAAATAATCTACACAAAGAGACATGTCGGTTCACCCTCTTCAAGTCGACTTGTTACAGGCTCCAACAATTATAAATAGGGCAGTGCGATTTCATTTTTCAGACAGAATTTCGGTGAAGCATAGGCCTGAAACAAAAGTTCGATCTAGCAAGGAGAAGAAGTCTCATTCTATAGCGAAAGAACAACAAGGATAGGAAGGACAAAAAACATAACTGTTTGGGTTTGTTTTTCATATGTTTGCAACACACTTCTTGGCTGTCAAGAAGCAAGGATCAAAGTCAACATAGAAGGCCTAATTTCGGTGGAGAAGAGTAATCTTGGAGGTTGAGGGGTTGAAGTAAAGGTATCTCATCAAGCAAAGAATAAAGGAAAGCATTCTCCACATTATTTTGACTACACAGATTATCTAGGGTTTCTGCAGTGCATACAAAAGGTTGCAAGTCTGAAAAGAAGGTCGAAGGAGAAGACATCATCATTGGAAGGCTTGTAAGTTGTCTTTGTGCAAAGAGGCTGATTTGACTTTGGAGGGGTTGTGGTCAAGGGTCTTGATCTTGGTCTTGGTATTCGTCAATTGGAGTCTCTATAAGAAGAATTTGTTCGGGTTTTCCTCTCAAGTAGGAGAGGTTTAGGCCTTGGGTGATAGCCTATATTCCGTGTCTCTTGTCTCTTTGTGGTTTATGCATTGGTAGCTGTTTGATGAAGAATAACACTATAATAATATAAGTTAAAGAAGATCCTAATCTTAAGTAGAAATCATTCACAAACAATTACCAAATAGAAGAGGAATCACCTAATCTCTAATCTCGATGCCATAGATTTCTCAACATGGTATCAGAGCTAAGGTGACAAAGTCAAGGAAGGACATCTTATAAGAGACACACAAGGATTTCGAGAAAGACATCAAAGCAAATTGAAAGATATCAAAGTGAAGTCAAGGTCTACAACAACATATCAAACCCTAGATCGAAGAAGAAGTCATCATCAAAAGACCACAAAGGCCCTCATCAAGTTGGAAAGATCTACAAAGCAAGGTAGCTTGAAGCATATACATCCAAGAGAAGCACTTCAAGAACAAAGATCACATCATCATCTTCAAGAAGAAATTTGTCTTCATCAAAGAGAAGGTTTCTATCATCTATATTATCATCAAACTCTAGAAAGTAGCAAGTGGAAGGAGCATTCTATAAAGTAAGTATATTTATGGACACATCTGAATCTGTCAAAATGTCTTTTTGCAATGAAAGCAACAAATTGGTTGGGGCTTCAAAGTATCTTGCATGGAAGTATATTTATGGACACATCTAAATCTGTCAAAATGTCTTTTTGCAAGGAAAACAACAAATTGGTTGGGGCTTCAAAGTATCTTGCATGGAAGAAAATGACATATCTGAATTTCATTGAAAATGAGGTTATGGAACATGTCAAAGGATCTATCACTAAACCAGGAGAGGAAGATGCTCAAGGTCTTGCAAAGTATATGATAGGGGAGGTTAGGGCTCAAAGGATTTTCATAGAATCCATCAAGGATCCCCTCATCCCATTTGTATCTAAACTTGAAACTTCAAAAGAAATATATGACAAACTGGTAGAGTTGGATTCCGTGAGCACTGCTGGAGAAGTCATCTCATTAAGACAAGAACTCTACAAGCTGAAGATGTCAAGGGAAGATGGAATAGCCTCATACTTTATGAGGATATCTGAAATTAGGGATCAACTACAAGATTTGGGAGAAGTCATGTTTGATAGCCAAATGACTACATTTGTATTAAATGCACTACCGGAGGAGTGGGGTAACTTTACTTCAAGTATTTATGGGAAGAAAGAACCTACTCCATTCCAAAATCTATGGTCACTGTGTAAGATTGAAGAATCTAGACTAAAGGCCAAATCTGATGTGGGAGTAGGTAAGCAAAATCAAACTTATGCTACAATGACAAGAAGAGGAAAATTTGGGAAGTCTGGTTCTTGGAAAAAGAAGAAGGACATGACTAAGATTCAATGCTATGGGTGTCAAGAATATGGGCACTACAAAAGAGATTGTCCTAAGACCAAGAAGGACAATTAAAAAAGAGGAAGAGAAGAGGCCCATATCACCAAAGAAGTAGAGGAAGCTGAAAAGAAGTCCAAGAAAGAGGAAGTAAGAGATCTCTATTACTGAGATAGTCTTCCTCACATAAGTTCTTTTCAAGTTCCTAAGTCTTCTGTTGTAAGATATGGCTATCATGATTCACTAAGTAAAATAATGGGATGCATCCAAGCATCATAGAAGCATTGAAAGCAAGAGTTTGGGACATCATCATGGAGAAACAAGAAAGGTGGTTAGAATCTATGGAAGTCAAGAATATAGCTCTTGGGAGTCTCATTGGAATCATAAGTGGCAAGGTCATCTAGTTCAAGGTTCATCATACATTTGTTAAAAGGAAACATCTGTTGATGGGGATGCCTTAGATCCTCAAGATTCTTTGATGGAGTCTTCATTGAAAGGTTCACCGATCATGAGGGGAAGCAAGTGTTTCGTCAAGAATCCAAACTTGTGGAATTCATGGGATGATAGTATGATGACGTAAAAGTGAAGTAGGTCAAGGGATTGAAGCTCTTTCAATCAAGGAAGCTGCTATAGGAAGTCTGGATGACCCAAAGGAAAAATGAGGTATGTGTTTTTACATTTGATATTGTGGAAGTCATGTCATATGGTTGCAAATATCATGCTCTATCTTAAGAGCATGATCAAAAGAAAGGATCTCCTCCCTCAAAGGGATGCAGGAATGCATGGGTCACACATTCACTAGATGAAATCAACGTAATATGTCCTCATATGAAGTATGAGGTGGTTGACTACAATTTAGGAACTCTAATTGGAAGCTCCTAGGAATGAAATGTGTGAAGAAAAGAAGGAAGAGATCGTGGAATATGCAACCACGGTAAAGGCAATTAACATCCAAAAGACCAAGAAGATTTGACTAGGATATCTCCATGGAAGATATGAAGACTCTGATGGAGTGTGAAAAAGAAAGAGACCCTTGACAATATATATCTTTGGGAGATGTGTCGATATGTATCCAAGATGCTGATGCAAACTAGAAGATGTCACGATGAAAGACCATCACAAAGGTAATGTTGATTTTAATGTTCATTCCTTTATTTTTTGAACAAATATTTGGATGGGTTTATGCAAGGCTGCCAAGGGAAGATCTATGGATGTCTTCCACCACCGATGCACATGTAGTAGGATGAAAGATCCTTAAGTAAACATGGCATGAAGAAAGGAGCATGGCATGAAGGAAGGTCAGATATGGACTGATGGATCACTTTTTGATGATGACATGACTGAATCATGGATGAAAGTGATGGATGGTCGGTGCCCTATGAAGAAGTCCCAAACATGAAGACTCCTGGATAACGAAAAGAAGTTCATGACATCATGAGGAGTAGTTCTTCAAGCAGCTTGCTGTCCCATCATCTCCAGCTTGTTGTCCCATCATCTCCACCTGAGGAGCTGCTGTAGGTCCCTAATTAAGAGAGAGCTTGGAAACATGTTTCTTACTTGGTAGAAACTTGGAAGCAAAATTCCTAAGCCAAGAGTGAGCTTAGGTACATTCCTTCCATAGGAATGAGCACATTCCTTTATTGGAATAGATATGTCCTCCCTAATTAAGAGGGAGAGATAAACACATCATTCTTGTTTTCACTTGGGAAGACAAAATGGAGGATTGGGTAAACATATGGCATCCGATGCTCTTTGAGGATGTATTAGGGCATCCAAGATAAGAGTAGTCATAGAGGACCGATATTCTTTGAGGACTGGGATTCCAAGATAAGAATAGTCCTGGTGGAAGACACCTTGAAAACCTAGGTGGGGTATGTTTCGAGAGAGACAATGATGAGGGTGTCTATACATCATTGGCCTCGCTAGCATTGTGCTCACATCTCGTGGAGAGAAGAGCTGTTAGTCAAGGCCTTGCTATGTGACAATGTTGGTTGATATGATGCTATACAGATGGGTTACCAATCCGACTCTTCTTATGAGAAATTCTTCATATTGAGAATGACCAAGTACCATTATGAATACCTCCCTAATTAAGAGGGAGTGTTGAAAAGTATAACTAGGTTCGGTCTTCATAATGACATGTGTAATTGTGATTTTATGTAATTGATGAAAAGGAGAAAAATAAAATTATTATTGTAATGCTTGTCTCATGGGTTTCATGAGCAAGGAATTTTACTTTTAGTAATGATTCCCATTGTGAGCCTTTAGGATTTGTCTTCTAGTCATAAAAGTCAATTTGAGTGTATGTCATGTATGAAGGACTCTTCTTGGGCATGTTACATTTTATACGAGTCATTAAATAAGTATGAAAGCCCTCAAAGACAAGCATAAGACCTCTCCTTCAAGTCGGCTTCAAGGAGAACAATAAATAATCTACACAGAGAGACGTGTCGGTTCACCCTTTTCAAGTTGGCTTATTATAGGCTCCAACAACTATAAATAAGGCAATTCAGATTTCATTTGAAGACAAAATTTCAAACAAAATTTCGGTGAAGCATAGGTCTGAAACAAAAGTTCGATCCAGCAAGGAGGAGTCTCATTCTATAGCGAGGGAACAACAAGGCTAGGAAGGACGAAAAGCATAATTGTTTGGGTTTGTTTTTCCATACATTTGATCTGCAACTAGGGCACACTTCTTGGTTGTCAAGAAGCAAGGATCACAGTCAACATAGAAGGCCAACGTAATTTCAGTGGAGGAGGAGTAATCTTGGAGGTCGAGGGGTTGAAGTAAAGGTATCTCATCAAGCGAAGAATAAAGGAAGGCATTTTCCCCATTATTTTGACTACACAGTTTATCTAGGGTTTTTGCAGTGCATACAGAAGGTTGCAGGTCTAAAAAGAAGGTTGAAGGAGAAGCCATCATCATTGCAAGGCTTGTAAGTTGTCTTTGTGCAAACAAGTTGATTTGATCTTGGAGGGGTTGTGGTCAAGGGTCTTGATCTTGGTCTTGGTATTCGTCTAGAAGAAGAATTTGTTCGGGTTTTCCTCTCAAGTAGGAGAGGTTTTGGGCCTGGCTAATAGCCTATATTTTGTATCTCTTTTCTCTTTATGGCTTATGCACTGGTAACTATTTGATGAAGAATAACACTATAATAATATAAGTAAAAGTAGATCCTAATCTAAAGTAAAAAGCATTCACAAACAATTACTAAATAGAAGAGAAATCACCTAATCTCGATGCCCGAGGGTTTTCAACATCATGTTTATAAGACCCTTTCGGGCAATTTGTAACTGTAAAAAGAATTATTTTTTGGTCTAGAAAGTCCTAGAATCTCCAAGAGTACAAGTCGGCCCTGGAATCCTCAAGTTGGCCTAAGGAGGGAATTCGACCCCTTGAAAAGGCTATATAAAGAGCAATTTGACTTCATTTGGAAAAAACACTCACTCACAAGTTAGATCTACAAGAAAGAGTTTGATCTGTAGCTAGGAAAGTCAGAAGAAGGAGAGTGGAGCTCTAGAAGAAGCTGGGATTCGGGAGGATGGAATTTCTTGTTTTTGGGCTCTATCTATCTCACACGTGCAAAATTCTAGGGTTTATGGGTTGTAGAAACATGCCGAAGTTGCAGGATTGAGTTGTAGTAGGATGAAGTGAAAAATATGGTAGCTAGAGGAGGAAAAACCCTTATTTTGACCTCGTTGATGTTGGGAGAGTTGTCATGCTCTAAGTAGGTCTCAGGAGTAGGGCATATTATGGTTTCCAAGAAGCTGCAAGGACGAAGTTGCTGGATAGAAGTTGCAAGTTGAGTAGCAATGCTGTAGCTGGCAGGTCAAAGTTAGAAGGTGTAGCAGTTTGGTGTAGAATAAAGGAAGGACTTGAGAAAGCGCTGACTTAGTACTGGAGAAGGACTTGGTCTAGGGATTGGGTCTTTGTATCTCATTTGAAGCAGATTCTAAGAAGAGGAGTTTTCGGGTTTTCTCCTTGGAGGGGTTTTTCCCCAACTGAGAACCTATATCTGTGTCCTCTTTTGTTGTGATAGTTTCTTGATATTGTTTGATGAAAAAATCTAACTAAAAGAACATAAAGAAGATTGAGATTCACAAGCAAGTATCAAAGTTAAAGAAAATAAGTTTAATAAGTAGCCACTTTATAATTTTGTAACATGGTATCAAAGCTAAGGTGAACAAGGAAGGCAACTGGAAGGACACTAATGGGAATTGCTCATCAAAAGATAGGAAGCTCTTGAAGCCTGAAAGAAGAAGACTATAAGGAAAAATTATCTCTTGAAGGGATTTGGTTAAAGGCTTGTTGGTAGAAGACCCTTCTAATCTAGGGTTTCTACATTGAAGAAGATCCAGACTACATCAATCTCGCAAGGAGGGTGTTGATTCGCAAAAAGGAAGTCTATCTGTAAGGCATCAATCTTGGAAGCTGTTGGTGGACGAATCCCAGGGAACATATTTCAAGGACATCATCAAGAACTCTCGAAAGTTCTTGAAATAATCAAGAAGGTTGGAGACATCATCAAGGAGAATCTTGGTCATCAAGTAAGTAACAAATTATTACATCATGCCTGAATCTTCAAGTCATATGGGTTCTTTCTGGAAGGAGAGAAACAAGCTCATTGGGGCATCAAACTATCTAGCATGGAAGAAAAAAATTGACTTGATACTGACAGAACAAGAAGTAATGGAATACGTTATTTGGGAAATCACTGAACTTGAGAAAGATAAGACACAAGAACTAGCAAAGTACAAGAAAGGGAAGTAAGAGCTCAAAGGATCATAGTTGAATAAATTAAGGATTCCCTTGTTCCATTTGTTGCAAATTTGAAGACTTCAAAGACGATGTATGACAAGCTAGTGAATTTGTATTCTATAAGTATGACGGGCCAAAAGATGTCGTTAAGGAACAAGTTGTACAGAATGAAGAATTTAGAGGATGAGGATGTGGCATCCTTCCTCATGAGAGTCTCTCGACTAAGAGACCATCTGCAAGGACTTGGGGAACCAATCACTGATTTTGAAGTAACCATCTGTATACCGAATGCAGTGCCACTAGAATGGAGCACCTTTGCAACAAGCATCTACTCCAAGAAGGATTCAACTCCCTTTGATGAGTTGTGGGCGCAATGCATGATGGAAGAATCAAGAATCAAGGTCAAGGGTGATATTGGATCTGATGAGCAATCTCAAGCCTTTCTATCCCGAGTCAAGAAGCTGAAGAAAGGAAAGTTTGGTAAGTCCAAGAAGAAACACATGTCCAAAGTGCAATGTTTTGGATGCAATGATTTGGACACTTTAAGAGGGTTTGTCCAAACAAGCAGAACAATAAGAGAAAGGAAAGGAGTGAAGCTCATATCGCTGAAGTTGTGGGAGAATTTGAGAAGAAGGCAAAGAAGGAAGAAATGAAGGATCTTTACTACTAAAGAAGGTTCACTGACTATCAAGTTCTTGATGAAGAGTAATCTTTCTTTTAAGATAGTATATTTTGCATGGCATCATAGAAAGAAGCATATGATAGTAGCATGTCTAGAATTTACATGATTAAGTTGCTATGTAGAGATCATCTTGATAGATGGATAGATAAACCATTTTGATCATCCAAACATTATCTAACATTATGTTAGAGGTAGTCATCTTGCTTAGGTGGGTCATCATGATCTTGGAAGAACCATCATTATGGAAGGTTCTTGGGAAAAATCACTATGACAAGGTTAGTATGCATTCCATGTAATGTGGAGTCAATATTGGTAAAGGGATGAAAGAAAGCAATGGGTTAGGATGCAAGCTATTTGTGAGATATATGACTTGCTAGATGATCGGATGAATGCATAGTAATGCATGTTGGATATAAAACTTTGGATAAGATTCTCATGTGTAGAATCTCGTGGATAGAAAGTTGGATATAAAACATGCTTAGGTATATGGATATATGATGCTTGAGAAAAATAAGATTTGACTTACTTAAGGATGTATAAAGACTTTCTCTAGAATATATATACAATAGTGATTAACATCCAGTATATGTGAAAATTTCTGAATCTACACATCAGAAATCCCACTGCAACCACTGGTTTATCATCTCCTACTTGTTCTTTTCATTCAACAAGTTATTTAATTATATAAACAACGATGAAAAACACTATTGCAGACTACACATACATATAGATCATGAACTGATGTAAACTGAGACAATCATATTTTCATTCAACAAGTTATTTAATTATATAAACAACGATGAAAAACACTATTGCAGACTACACATACATACAAGATCATGAACTGATATAAACTGAGACAATCACACAAGGGACACCATTATTTTTGGACTATCGTCCCCGGAAAAACCCAATTCGGGAAAACCGGTGTAGCCTATGGAGGGTTTGTATTATTAAGCAGATTTTTGAATACAACTAGGGTGCCAAATCTGGCTCACCCAATAGAGAATAAACCTGGTAGAAGTACCTCTATCCAAAGACAGATATTTTGGCAATTCCACAACTGGATGATCAAATCCCACAGATGACAATGCTATTCCCAGTGCTGGGCAGCGATGGCTACTCCAAGCTCTACGCTGGAACTGCATCACCTCCTCTAGGAGTTGCGTCACCCTCCCAATGAGCATTCCTTGCTCAGAAGTCGATATGCTGAACTGCTGCTCTCTCCGCCCCACAGAAACCTTAGCGCTGCGTCTAAATGACTACATCAGCCCCACTAGCCTCTGTGTCACCCTCTCTGGAGCTGCGCTATCTCTCTTGCTGCTGCTCTGCCTCTTTGCTATGTATTTTCGGCCTTGGACTGAAGTCCCTCTGTCGAACTGCCCCTCTCTCACTGCAACTCAGATCACTAGCTTGATTTTCCCAGCAAACCACGCCTCGAAAAAATCGAACTCTTTGATCTCTTGGTGTATCTCCAACTGACCCTCAAGCTTCCACTTATACTTTTCCCGTTGATGAATCAACGACCTAGATTAAGCCCCTAATCAACGGCTAGGATTAAAACATACTTGATCCTCGCCACTTAGAACCTTCTCACCCATATTTTTATTAATACACATTAATATTTTTATTTCCCATTAAAAATATTAATTATTTTAATAACTCCTCATCTGGGTGGAATTTCTATAAATTATTTATGGGTTTTGGAGATCTCATGTGTTCTAGCCCCTCCACAAAATTTCGGAGCTAGAGCACATACGATGCTACCCAAAATCAACACTCCCTCTTAGCAAGGAATGTGCTCTAGCAATACTTCCCCATAGAAGCATTACATTGATCCACTGCATCGGTCCTCTGTGCTGTTGATGCTTGGCCTACTGCCCTTCATCCACTGCACTGCTGCTTCCTGTACTGCGGCCCCATGACTTTGCCACTGCCACTGCTGCATCTGTACTACAACTCCCTCTCAAAATGCTGCATCATGCTGCCCATAACACTGCCATTGCTAACTGCTGCATTGCAACTCAGTTGCTGAGAAGTAAACAATTGAAAACTCACCCAAACACTGACATGCTGGTCAGTATGGATGCCTCGTGATGCTGAAGCTACCTCTGCTACTAGTCTGTGCAACCCCTCTGCTGCTACTGTGTTGCTGCAAACTGCTCTGTGTCTCTCGCGATGCTACAACATCCACTGCGCTGCCTCCTTTGGCACTCTAGCAATGCCACTGTCGCTTCATCACACCTTGCTCCAACCGACACCCGTCATTTTGCTACTGTCGTTAAGGGCTCCCGTAGCCGTATGTGATCCAAGAGTTTGGGCACCTCAAGGATCCTGCCCCTCATATAGTCCTCTCGACTACAACTCCATGTCGCCCCACCTCTTCTCCAGAGGCACATGAGCACTCGTGGCATAATCGTCATCCTCGCCTTCCTTGTCCGCTTTTGCTGGAGTAGCCTTTTAGTCATAAGCCTCCCCCTTGCCCTTCTTTCGGGGGCACAAAGTGGCATAATGTTCTAGTTCCCCACAGTTGAAGCATCTGACCTTGGTTATGTCCTTCTTCTTTCTCTTCTGCTGCCCTTGCTATCCTGATGATGCGAGAGTTGCATGCTCCTCCTCCAACTTTTTGACTCGGGCTCCCTTGCACACTACTCCCTATCCTCGTCATCCTCTTGATCTTTTCTTGTCAAAGAGCTACTCACATCGCCTCCCAACTGGGGAGAGTCGCTCTGCCCTATATACTTTGGAAAAAAGTCTCCCAGTCCTTGGTGACTGCATTTAGGGAAATCTTGACCATGAACTCAAGATCTGGTGGGGAAGTCAATTGGTCGCGAATCCCTTGCAACCTGAGAAGGAAGGGATCAATCTCCTCTCCTTTCTGCATTTGGTACTGTCGGAGCTGATTTTCTAATAACATCTTCTGTTGGATGGAAGAGCCTTGATACAAGGTGGTCAACGTTTCCCACATCTCCCTTGCCGTGTCCTTCTCAGCAATGTGTGGTACTACATGATCTTTGACCCCGTCTAGGATCATGCACTTGGCCTTAGCCTGGGCCTCTTCGCACTTCTTCAATGGATCAACGTCGACCGACACAACAACTACCTTCAGGCTTCAAGGCATAGTCCTTGATGCGATGTTTGTCTAGGATTGCCAGGATCCTGGCCTTCGAGATGACAAAATTGAAGACTCCATCCAATCTGTCCTGATCCCTCAACCCATTCACTGCTATCTCTGCTAAAAAACAAATAGGACTGGTTCTCTTCTCCCTCTCCTGCTATCAATCTAGCAAGACTTGGATCTAGATTTCTTTGGCGCAAGAAACCCTCTAAGGAACAAGCTCCTCTAGACTCCCTCTGAGTCCTGATTTCCTTCACAGAAATCCTCCCGCCAACTGTTGAATCACTTCCTCTCCAATCCTCCTTTGTTGCTGCAACACGGATCTAGATTTCTTTGGCTAGAAATTCGTCAAGGTAGGGACTTCCTCTACCTCGGCTCTGTCTCCATAGACACTATTTTGTACCAACAGAAACAACGTCCCACCAGTGCCTTAAATCGAATCTGCTCTGCTCCCTTAGCCCTGACAACTGACTGATTCAAACCTCTTAGGCTTTGCGCTGGCCCAGAGAGCTGACGTAGTCACTGCGTCGGTTCCTCTCTAGCTCTGCATCACCCTCTGCAGGCTTGAAATGTTGACGCAAGTACTGCGTGATCCTTTGCGTCACTCCTCTGGCTTTGCGTCACTCCTGCAGCTGCTCCTCTACCTCTGAAACAACGCTGTCACTCAGGAAAACTGCTTCTGTGCAACAAATTCTCTAGATCTCTCGGCTGGTGTCTTCAGTCTCCTATGATCTGCGATGCTTTGATACCATGTGAAAATTTCTGAATCTACACATCATAACTCCTACTGCAACCACTGGTTTATCATCTCCTACTTGTTTTTTTCATTCAACAAGCTATTTAATTATATAAACAACGATGAAAAACACTATCGCAAACTACACATACATACAGATCATGAACTGATATAAATTGAGACAATCACACAAGGGACACTGTTATTTTTGGACAATCGTCCCCGGAAAAACCCAATTCGGTAAACTGGTGCAACAATTGGAGGGTTTGTATTATTAAGCATATTTCTGAATACAACTAGGGTGCCAAATCCGGCTCACCCAACAGAGAATGAACTTGCCAGAAGTACCTTTATCCGAAGACAAATATTTTGGCAATTCCAGCAACTAGATGATCAAACCCCATAGATGACAATGCTGTTCCCAGTGCTGGGCAGTGATGGCTACTCCAAGCTCTGCGCTGAAACTGTGTCAACTCCTCTAGGAGCTGTGTCACTCTCCCAGTGAGCCTTCCTTTCTCAAAAGTCGATATGTTGAACTGTTGCTCTCTCTGCCCCATAGAAACCCCAACGCTGCCTCTAAATGACTGCGTTGTCTCTCTTGCTACTGTTTTGCCTCTCTGCTATGTATTCTCGGCCTTGGATTGAAGTCCCTTTGTCGAATTGCCCCTCTCTCACTGCAACTCAGATCACTAGCTCAATTTTCTCAGTGAACCACGCCCCAAAAAAATCAAACTCTTTGATCTCTTGGTGTATCTCCAACTGATCCTCAAGCCTCCTCTTATACTTATCTTGTTGATGAATCAATGACCGAGATTAAGTCCCTAATCAACGACTAAGATTAATACAGACTTGATCCTCGTCACTTAGAAGTTTCTCACCCATATTCCTATTAATACCCATTAATATTTTTATTTTCCTAAGTTTAGACTTAGGACCCCATTAAAAATATTAATTATTTTAATAACTCCTCATCTGGGTGGAATTTCTCCAAACGGTTTTTGGGTTCTAGAGATCTCATGTAGTCTAGCCCCTCTATAAAATTTCGGAGCTAGAGCACATCCGATGCTGCCCAAAAGCAACAATATAGTCTTCGGAAGAAAAGTTGTAACTTTGTAATCAAGTTCGATTCGTGGGCACTCTAATGCATGAAGTTTCAAGTGGAGATGGTTGATGAGGATGTTGATGAGAAGGTCATCATGGTGAGGTAAGTCTAATTTTTTTTTATGATTTGGTTATCTGGTTAATATATATATATTGTTTTGCTACTTGGAAGGATGTTGCAGGAATAGATGATGACAGTTGAGGCAAGTTCAACTGTGTATGGATGAAGGATATTGAGGGAAGCTCAATATTTGGTACTTGGCAACTGTGAAGTCAAGATATGGACATCTTGGGATTAAAAGGGTAGCAATCTGAGATTATAACCTGAAGGACAAAGGAAGATCACTTTTAAGAGGAAGCTATGACCGGCTTGAAGTTTGGAAAGGCTCAATGTAATGCCTTCACATCAAAGAAGGAAGTGATGAGCAAAGATTGGCATTGAACTTGTTGCAAGACTAAAGAGAGAGGATGGCTCCATGATATCTTGAAAGAAAGAAAGCTTGATGATGCAAAGGAAAGAGTGAGCCGGACAAGTATGAAGAATTGGTAGCTGGTACTCTTATGAAGACAAGCTGTAAGGCTTGTGATGATGACTTCCCAAATAGAAAGGAAGTCTAGATTTTGAGAGGGAGTAAAGGAGTCTCCTTGTATAGGAGCAAGGTTGTATTCTCAAGATTAAAGGAGAATAGGATGTCCTCTTTGGTTGAGTGGAAGTGATGTTGGACATCACATGCACATTCTTCTCTTCAAGTGATGACGAGAGACTATCAGAGGATTGGATAACCATCTATGGTTTCCTTTAGGATACAACAACCAAGAAAGGAAAGGTGTCGACACTCTTTAAGGATGGGACATGAATCCAAGAGAAGAGTGGTTGAAGAGGACCAATATTCTTTGAGGACTCAGGTATGGAGATCCAAGTTAAGAATAGTTCTAAAAGGACATTCCTTGTGGACATCCAGATGGGGTATGTATCACATTGTTGTAGCGGCTACAACCACCCTCCAAATTTTTGACTCGCATGCATATTTCGGAGCCTACCTTGGATCCTGCGATTGATCATCCTTGGTCACTTATGGGTAAGCTGATGATTTCAAGCTCCCCTCGATCCTAAGAATTGTCTGAGTTCTCATCTTTATGCAGCATGTGTCATTTTCGAGCATAGGGGTTGTTGTTTGTCATGCAAAGGGAATGTTGTCTTTCTTCAAGGGAATTGTGTGCGTATGAGTGGTTGTCATCACATTGACATGTTTCACACTCACTTCACGCACTTTTGTCACGAAGGTTGTTGCATCAAACAAAGTATGTCTTATGCATTCTGGATGGTCTACATTGTGTCACTAAGTGTCCGTGTGCGATCACAATCAAGTCCTGTCATGTTTACATATGTTTCACTAATCTCACACTTAGCCATTTTCTTGAGCAGCCTAGCCTCATCCAGCTTCCCGGAACTGCGCGCTTTTCTTCTGCAACCATGAAGCTTCCTCCCTTGCCTGCTGAAACCCTGCAGCCCACAGAGACACTAACCTCCCTTGCCTGCTGAAACCCCGCAGCCCGCAGAGCCACCAACCTCCCTTGCTTGCTGAAACCCCGTAGCCCGCAGAGACCCTAGCCAACACTACTCTCCAAAAATGCACAAAGAAGTCAGGTAGCCAACACTGCTCTCCAAAAATGCGTAGAGCAGTCAGGCAGCCAACACTGCTGTCCACTAATGTGCAGAGCAGTCCAACTGCACTGCACTCGGAAATTGCGCAGAGTTGTCCTCCCAGGACCCCCATCCCGCAGCAATGTCCTATGCCTCAAAACTGTGCAATGTTGTCCAAGCTGCTTTGTCTGTCTTGCATGCAGAAATTGCGCAGACGGGCCTCCCAAGGCCTCATCCCGGTAGCAGTCACTGTTCGTTGAAATTGCGCAGATCTACCTCTTAGTGACTACAGGAAAAGGTGACATGCTGAAATCCCTTCCAAGGAGTTGAGGAGGACTAAGGAACCAAGTAATGGAAAAGATCAGGACTGCATGCAAACTCTGTCGGATGCATGATCATCTTGAGGGTAAGTATGGTAAGTAAAGAACACCTTTCGAAGAACACCTCTTAGTTGAGTTTGCAAGACTTCTTATCATTGTCATATCATCCTGTCCTTAGTAACATGCATGTGCGCAAACAACGAAAAGTTATTTTATGTGTTTCTTATACATGTCTTGCTTCCTTTTCACTTGTTCGACCAACTGTCGTCTTCGGCATATTGATTGCTATGTTAAGCTCGCAACCTCGTTCTGGTGATGTTGAAGGTCGTGTTTGAGTTGTGTTCGCTATGTAAACATCTATCGCACTCACACACGATGTTGTAAATACTATCGCGCAAGCATCGTCGCGGTCATCTGAACGTTTCTCATAAGTGTCGCACTTGTCGCTCGCACCCGCCGGTCAGTCACATTAAGTGCATGTTGTCTTAATGGTTCGAGGTGTCTTGTCGTTAAGCCATGTTGAGTGTGTGTTCTCAAGGTCGTGTATGCACAAGTTCACTAGGTCACACACTTAGTCATTTTGCTGAAATTTTGACGGCTGGACCTCTCTCCAACAGTCGGACCTTTGCTGAGATGCATCGTGCAGTCTTAGCCCTCAGTGACCATGTACTGCTGCCCAGAATTGCGCAGAGCTTAAGGTTGCCTCCCAGGAAATCTGCACCGCGCAATCCTGGAGTCGACCGAACTGACTGTCACCAAGAACAATGTAGAATTTTCTCAGCAAGCCATCCCAACCTACATTGCCCGCAAGCAGATTCATCAAGCCTCCAGCTGGTCAGCAGGAGAGTTTGACCAGGCAATGACCACGGGCCTCACTCCTCCAAAATATTGTGCAGAAGATGCCAAGCATACCTGCTTCTGCTGACTGAAGAAATTGCGCAGACATGCCAGACAGACACCCACTGCCTGTCACTGCACTGCCCTAAAAAATTGCGCAGTTTTTCCAGCCAGTCACCCTATCAGCCGGCCTGCTGCTCCTCTTGAAAATTGCGTAGTTTTCATGAGCAGTCTCCCAGCTTCCCAACATCTCGCGTAGCTCAAAAACCGTGCAGGGATGTCTAGCAGGCTAGCCTCCCAACTTTGCGCAGTTTTTCCCAGCAGCCCGCTACCAGCGCCCTAGAAAAATTTCGCAATTTTTCCCAATAGCCTCCTGCAGCCCGCTGCCAACTCCTCGGAGAAATTGCGCAGTTTTTGTTGCCAGTCTCCCCTTGCTACTTGCACTGACTCCCTGAAAAAATTGCGTTGACCTGCCCTCCAATCGAGCCAGATCCCGCAGACAGTCATTGCTGATCCAGATTGCCCATCTCAGCCCCCTAGTGACCTATGCGTAATTTTCATGGACAGTGCCCGGAGCCCGCATCCCGTCTACCTTGCGTAGTTTCAAAGCCTTGTCCTTTCTCCCGGTCACTTGCATTCGAAAGCGAAAGACAATGCATCATGGTAGACTAGGAGATTTCTGGATTTGATGTTGTCTCGTCATGAGTGATTGCAGATACAGGTACATGGATAAGAGATGGCGCAACGACGAATGGGATGAACAAGGAGCGCATGCAAGGAGACGTGTTCGCGAACGGACGAACACATGAAGCATGCCAAAGTACAAACGAAGGAGCGACGTGCACATGCAACATCAAGCGAACACTAAGACCATCAAAGACTTCACACACCTTGCCATGCGGAGGTGAAGCTATGATACACCAAGAGCACATCCATCACTCAACAACACTGCAGCTTGACATGCACACCACCAACAACATGAACATAACAACTCTGTCGAGTCATGTCATGAATCATCTCGGCCACATCACTACTGTGGGCCACACTGTTGTAATCAATGTAATGTAACGTGGAAGTCCAAGAGACTCACATGTAAAGTTAGAGTCATGCAAAGTTGAAGAGTCATGTAAGTCAAACAGTCATGAGGGAAGTTGAACAGTGACAAGGTTCAGTTTCAACTTTCGCCCTTGCCTATATATACCCTCATTTGAACATGCAAAGGACTTTTTTCACCTTGGCTCCTCCCACATGGCCTTGAGAGTTTGTAATCTTTTCTTTGAGGAGCGAGCAGTGGCTCCAACACCCCGCTATCAGGGTTAGTGATGTAATGGTGTACGGGTGTGTCTTGGAACTTTTGCTTAATTCAGAAGCCAGTTAACGGGCCAACACGTTTTCACATATGTATTGTATTTGCTTGTAAGACTATTATTTGGACTCTTTTAATGCATGTTGCTTTAACCTGTATTAAGACAATTGAACTATTTCGGTTGTTTTAGTACATATGCTGTTGGAAATGTGTTGTATCAATTGCTAACGCTGTCTCGCCTGTGTGGGCTATCTCGCCGGACACTCGACAGATTCATTCTTGTAAACTTGTTATAACGCCCGTCGCACTTGTGTGGACTATTCCGCTAGGTGTTGTGAATGCTATCTGTTCACTTTGTGTTTGTGATTGCCGCATCCGTGTGGACTACTCCGCCGGAAGATGCGCATGTCCTGTTGTGTTGTGTGTCTCTAGCAGAGTTGAGACTATTCCCTTTCAACCTGAGACTCACTTCCACCCTCTCCCTCTGCAGTGAAAGAACTTTGACACGAGCAGCACTAAGCACTCACCAGGCACGCGAACCTCGCTGTTCGAAGACAAAGCAAACCACTCTCACGTCATATCTTTAAGATAATGGCAACCAGGCCATCGTACTAGATGGTACTCCTACACGAAATGGTGTGAGGTCTAGTTGGGACTTCATATCGGGGATCCCCTGAATGTTGGCGGGTCCAGCACCGTCAATGCACACATAAAGCCTCCTAGCATAATGCTCTTGAATAGAGAAGAGCTTGTCCAGTTAGGCCTCAGGGACAATGTTGTTCATGATGATGATGCTTACAGTATGGCTTATCAATCCTACTCTTCTTGAGAACTCTTCAATTTGAGATATTATGTTGTAATGATTGTACAATTATGAATACCACCCTAGTTAAGAGGGATTGTTGACCAATGTAACTAGTTTCGGTCTTCATAATTGTTGTACTCATTTCAATATGTATCATATGTAACAAACAAGAAAAAGAAAAGAAAAATTATTATTATTAAAGCATGGGTTTCATGCTCATTATTGGTGGTCTTTTAGGTAAAAACATGTTCTTCGTGCTTCTAGGGTTTTTTAGGTCTTAGGATTTATTGTCATGAGTCAAAGGAGTCAACGTCATTTTTATAAGACCCTTCTAGGCAATTGTAATTGTAAAAAGAATTATTTTTGAGTCTAGAAAGTCTTGGAATCTCCAAGAGTACAAGTCGGCCCTGGAATCCTCAAGTCGGCCTAAAGGAGGGAATTCGACCCCTTGAGAAGACTATATAAATAACAGTTCGACTTCATCTGGCGAAAACACTCACTCACAAGTTCGATCTACAAGAAAGAGTTCGATCTGTAGCTAGAAAAAGCAGAAGAAGGAGAGCGAAGGTCTAGAAGAAGTTGGGAGGCTGAAATTTCTTGTTTTTGGGCTCTATCTCTCTTGCACTTGCGAAGTTCTAGGGTTTTTGGGTTGCAAAAACGGGCCGAAGTTCCAAGTTCGAGTTGCAGTAGGATGAAATGCAGAATCTGGTCGCTGAAGGAGGGAAAACCCTTATCTTGACCTCGTTGACCTTGGGAGATCTGTCGTGCTCTAAGTAGTTCTTAGGAGGATGCCATATTAGGGTTTCCTAGAAGACAAGGACGAAGTTGCTAGATCAAAGTTGTTGGTTGAGTAGCATCGCTATAGTTGGCAGGTAGAAGTTGCAAGGTGTAGCAGTTTGGTGAAAAATAAAGGAAGGACTTGAGAAAGGGCCAACTTGGTACTGGAGAAGGACTTGGTCTAGGGATTGGGTCTTTGTATCTCATTTGAAGCAGATTCTAAGAAGAGAAGAGTTTCCAGGGTTTCCCCTTGGAGGGGTTTTTCCCTAGCTAAGAGCATATGTCTGTGGTTGTTTCTTGATATTGTTTGATGAAAAGATCTAACTAAAAGAACATAATGAAGATTAAGATTCACAAGCAAGTGTCAAAGTTAAAGAAAATAAGTTTAATAAGCTGCCACTTCATAATTTTCTAACAATATATAGTCTTATGATGTGGTCAAATCCCTAAAATGAGGCCAACTTGGTGGAGGAGAGATATATGACCATTTTACATGAAATAATTTTTCTTTCTTTGACGTAATAAGCCCAAGAAGGGTCTAGAACATAAGGGCAATGACAATGAATCATGACTCAACCCTAGAAGTACTCAATGGGTGCTTAGACCTAGAAACATAATCAAGTGAGCATGAAACCCATGCTTATAAAAATAATTTTCTGAGTTTTACAATAATTTTTCTTTTTCTTTTTTTTACAAATACGTATGGATTACATTATGCCATGAGCTGGACAACAATTATGAAGACTGGTACTAGTTACATTTTCAACAAAGGGGACCATGTAGAACACCTCCTCCTAGTGACAAACCATTATCATAACATCACCATACATAGTCACTCAGATGTTCCAAAATATTTGACACATAAATGAAGACTGATACTAGTTACATTTTCAACAAAGGGGACCATGTATAACACCTCCTCCTGGTGACAAAACATTATCATAACATCATCATACATAGTCACTCAAATGTTCGACAATATTTGACACATAAAATAGTAAGCATCCATATGTCAAGAGAGTGATCCATCAAGAAAAGGCATGAAAGTAGCACTGATATTCCATCAACCATGTCAATCCACTGTAGAAAACTGAGTCTCCACACAGATCTCTTTCAAATAATCCTATGCCAAGAAGCGAAGAAGCTACATTAAGATGTATGTCCCCAAGTCCATCTAAAATATCTAAAGGTACAAGTGGCAAACTCTATCATTGTGATCAAAATCACAATGTAAAACCTCATACAATATGAGGTGTAATACTAAGAATATAGACACCATATGCTAGTGGTAATATAGGCATGAGTTATCTATTTATGGTAGAAATGTTGTTTAAATATCGACTTCCTAGGTTTTGGTGTCTCTTCTTCTTCTTCTTCTTCTTTTTGTGTGTGTGCATGTGTTTTCTAACTATTCCATTTTTCTTCTTGAAAGAGCAATATGATGGATATGAAATAGTGTCTGTCTGCAGGATTGGTTGTCACTGACAAGTTTTGTGGTTGAAGAAAATTCTTACCATTTGTCCTGGTGAACTGGGCCATCTATAGAAACATGCTATTGGAAAGCATTCAGTGTGTCTAAGCCAATGGACATATCACTTGTAGGGATAAACATGATTCTGTTGAGATGTAATGCTGCAATTCAGATTACTTTGCCTTTGGTATCTTCTTGTTTGTCAGTTGTATTGCATTGTTTATAATTTCCTTAAATCCACTCAGCACTATATGTGTTGCTTATATAATCCAGTCAGCACTATACTATGTTGCTTGTATAAGTGTTGGTGCAGGAAACTGATTATGGGGTTTAAATTTTTATTCTCAGTATCAGTCGTATGGTTTGCTTAATTATCCATCTTAAAGAGTGAAAGAGACTACCTGGACATACTTGGCAACAATTAACAACTTTTCTCTAATATTTAGGAAGTATAAAATGCATTCTAAGTTTCTTGAGGTGCTTAGAAGCTGGCTGAATTGGTTTCTAACTTTCTTTCTGTGCCATCTTGTTGAGCAGGTCAACATAGGAGCATGTTTATACAGACCCAGTCAACTCCTAATCCATTATCTTTGATGTTTTATCCTGGAAAGCCAGTCATGGAAGTTGGCAGTGCAGATTTTCCAAATGCACGTGTTGCAATGGGCTCCCCTTTGGCAAAAGCACTCTATGGTATTGATGGTACGTCATTCTGCTCAGTATCTTCTATGCTTACTCCTCTCTTGTGAATTAGGATCAGAAATACAATTCCCCATCTTAATGAGTTTCAGTATCATAAGGTGCACACTGTTTATATTTGAAGGATGCTATTAATAAATAGGTCTATGTGATTCATGCACGAGGGTTAGGCCTTGTCTATCAGAACTGGGTTTTGTTGTTGGCTTGAACTGGATTACTTTTGGGAGGATGTCCAATGTCAGTGGTTTTATTTTCTCTCTAATGTTGTGGTAATTTAGAATTTAGTTCTCCCTCTGGATATAAGTTATCATCAAATGTATCTTTTTATATCTTACAGATTCCAAAAGTTTCCAGGCATTGATATATGTTGTCTTAGATATATGGTCTCTAATGTTAAGAGAGGGTTACTTTCTATAATAGCACTAAGCAACCTCTTCTTATTCACAAGAAAACCACTTTTTCCTTGAAAGTAGAAAATAATTTACATAATTTACCATATTGGTGCCCCAGCCATACCTAAAAGTCAGAAAAGCTAAAGAATGGTACCAACGTAATAGAAAGAGATCGCACACTTGTAAGACTTGCCCGAATCACCCAACTGCCAAGAACATTCCGACTTATGCAATTCCTTACAGTTTTCAATCTCCATGAAAGAACTGATTGCCTCGGCCCTCAGGACCTGGAGAGGAAGATTCCGTAGGAGATTTAAGATGCAAGTAATTTGGAAATGAGATTTTCTCTTTTACCTTTTTTACTTTTTGACTATCTGACCCTTATTGGAGGGAAATAATTCTCTTTGTAGTTTTTTTTTATCTAGATACTCACATCTTTATCTTCTTTTGATGGTGTTGATATAGAAATTGCTTTTGCACTCGCACTATGTACCTACATTGGATGTACCTTTTTAGTCTCATTGACCTACTTATTGTGGTCATTCATTGGATATTAATAAAATGATCTTATCTGTCTTCATGATGTTCTTGCCTCTGCAAAGAAGATGGGTTCTCTATTGCAGATTTTGATCTCTCTACAATGTCTGTTGTTGTCATTCATATTGTACATATGATGAAACCCTTAATCCACAAGGTACAATCTGAGGGGCAACCTCTAGGAAGGTCACCATTGTCACCTTGGCAACCTATCCTTTGCACTTTAGGCCATTTCTCCTCCATCTCAAAGGGGGGTGTCCCTACTAGGATTACTAAGACCAAGCAATGAAGCATACACTGAAGTTTAGAGTGGCCTTAGAAAAATGGGGTTTGGTGTTTTTAGGGTTTTTTAGAATATGTGATAAAGGGAGTTGGAGATTAGTGCTAAATCCAACTAGGGCAATGGAGTCAAGGTGAATCAAATGGCAATGAGGTCAAGAAGAAGCTCTCCGAAAGTTGGCCTATTTTCTTCAAGGATTAGGGCTTGAAAGTTGAGACTATAACCATGAGGATGAATAATCCCTCACCCAATTAAGATAAAAAATGAATTCAAGGCCTACAAGAAGGGAACCTTCAATGACAAACCTTCACCATCCAAAACCAACTATGACTTGATGAAATTAGCCAGGGAACCACAAGGAAAAACAATGCATGGTACCAAATAAACACCAAGTCAAAGCAAGAATGAGGACAAACCATAACTTTCTTCCTTCCAAGTAATAAAGTTAGCCTTTAATGGATTGATCTTGAAAGGTCTATAGAAAACTTGAATATTCCACCCTTAATCCTTATGCACCAAAATAGAACCAAGAAATTCTCATGCAAGGGAAAGTAACAATTCTCCTTCCCAAGGGTATCAATGGGTATGTCATCATAAATAGTGTCTGAGGGGAAGGGAAGACCAATCTCATCCTCATCCTCCTTGTCGGTGTCATAAATGGGAGCACTATCAATTTTAGGACCAACAATTTCCCATTTCTCCCTTTCAATGTGGAAATAATCTTCAATGTCATTTTTCAAGGGGCTAATGGGGTCATCTCTCTCAAGGTTTTCAAAAGAGGATTCATCGGGAATAATATCCTTGAGAAAGGTAGGGTTGGTCTCAATAAATTCATCCTTCCCAAGACAGGTGTCCTCAAGATCATCCTGCCCGTCTTGCAGTCTCACGAGGACTCATCTTCCTGCTCATCACCAAGGTCCTTGAGGTCATCTTCATCTAGGTTGGTTGACAAGCGAGACCTCTCTTCTTCTCTCTTCTCTTGATGAACAATGGCTAAGGTATTTGTTATGTGGTTTTGGTAGTATGCTTCTAGGAGAGCATTAGTAGGGTTCTCTTTATATTCACATTTCATCTTATGAAGCTTCACTTCTTCATCATATGAGCAGGAGAAAACTTCATTATAATTATATTCCCTTACTACCTCCCTGCATGACCTACTATATTCATCCATTCATTCTTGCGTGGTTTGGAAGCTTGCGGAGTCCACCTCTTCGTCATCCTTAGAGGATGTGTTTCTATTGTTATTGATGAGGTTATCCAGAATATTCAGAGCACAGGTTATGTGAGCAAGGTCACGAAGACAACTAGGATCCTCTTCATAAGCACGCCTTATTATGTCAAGTTGTAATTCTTGTGATCTATAAAACCTGAGCATGAATTCCATATCCAAGCTCTCCAACATATCTTGAAAGGATTTTGCATATTCCACCACTTTCCTTTGCAGCTCTTGGATCTCTTGTTTATTGAGCTTTTCAAATATAGGATCGAGAGAAATCTCCATCTTCTATGATTTTGCATATTAAGATTATAATGGAGTTGCCAGGGTGAATTGAGGTGCCTTGATAGGTGCTTGCTTCACCCTACAAGCATTAACTTTAATGCTTAATGAAGAACTAGGGCTTCGTTCTTCCAGTGGAGTCACCAATAATGATATGTCAATATATCGTATGGGGAATGAAACACACGCTTCGTGTCCCCGATAACGATGCCAGAAATGTTACCACTCAAACAAACCGGGGACCTAAGGGGTTCCTAAGAGGGCAACTTCTAGGTTAAGGGCAACTGTGGAGGCTTAGCCCACTGTCACCACAGCTAAGTCTCCTTGCTCTTTACGGACTTTCGTCGATGGGAGGAGTCCCAGTAGTGTAGGGATTCACTTCTAAAGTATATGTTAATGGATAAGTGAGAAGTGACCCTGAAAACCCTTTCCCAAGAATGGTGTGAAGAATGGAGCTTGCTTACTCTTTAAGCAAGGGACTTGGTCCACCAGGGGTAAGGGGTGAGGATTGGAGGGTCGAGGGAGAAAAGATCAACTTATGAACAAGTTTCTCAATCCCTATAATCCTTGGGAAACTTGGATTTCCAAATGGTCCGTGACAAATAGTATTTATTGAGAAGTGGGACCACACAGGGCCAAGTGGACCCAACCCAGGTTCGGGGATGGCATGTAGCAACCAATGATGTTCCTATCTTGAACAAGGTGAGGGGAAAGGACCAAACAAGAATACTTTCTTCAAAAGGTCGAATTGATCCTATTGAGGTTTAACATTGGGGATGCCTAGACACAATTCGATCCTAGAGATAGGGCTTGAGATTCTCGGAGATTCCACCGTTAGAATTGCCTCAAATTTGGAGGAGAGGGAGGGGGGCCCACCAACGTAGTAGCCTATAGGAGATTGAATTTTTTCCTTAGGTCAATTCCGGGAAATTGATGCCTTAGGTGACCTAATGGGGCTAGACTTGGGGAAAAAAGGGAAAATGGTTAAAAGAGGGTTATAGTGATCACCCTTTTTGAGGGATCAATGCCTAGTTCACTTGGAGATATGGAGTCAAGGATATTGATGAGTAAGAACTTGGTTTCTTGATCAAGGAGGACTAGAAAGTCAACTTCGTCCAAGGAAAAGTGAGCTTCAGCATTTATACTTCAAAGCAAATGATGCAAGCTTCTTGAGATAAATAAATCTCTAGGACATTTCATTCATATAAAATTGGCCCATATGTTAAATTAGCTAAAACATGCTCAATTCCACATTTCGATAATGCAACAACTAGCTCTAATTTTAGCAGTATGCAACAACAAGAATAATAGCATCAAAATTTACTTACAACGTTATAAAGTATATCCAACCAACATTTAGTTTGCTCAATAAAGCTCCAAGACAAGAGAAATAGCCCAAATCCATACATCAAAATTCATCCATCTCCAAAAATATCCACCAAGGAAAAAGTACGAAAATTCTCTATGATTAGAGAGATCCCAAGTCAAGTGATGATAAAAATGAGTGTATCTAACATCAATATATAGCCTCCTAAGGAGTTCGAATTAGCCTATGGGCCTACATTAGCCCCTCATGATAAAATAATGTGCAAATAAAACCCCTATTGGTGACAAGCCCACCAAACTAGCTCGTAAGTGTAAAAATAAGCCTCACAAGGGGCCAAATAATAATATGTGCATGTTGTAGGGCCCTCTAAAGGCTCAATAATATCCTGAAGTGCCATATTGAGGAATGAATTCCTCGGAATATGATGGACAAGAGGGTAGCCCCTTGTTCTCCAAGTAGTAGATTTGTGATTCTCCCATTGTTATGAGGGCACATAGATGACCCCATGGGTCTCCATATGAATCGGAGATCCTCTGCAAGGGTCAAGTGGTGGAATGAATGTTGCCATGACCTCGTACAAGTCCTGGGGCACCTGTCAAGAGTGTGGGGCTCCTGTGGGGGCCTGCTAGGCATAATGTACCAAGCATATCATCATCATCCCAAGAGTGGATCATTGGTAATCTGTGAGCATCCATGAAGATCCGTGGATTACTCTCCGTTGCTGTGGAGGACCATGGCTCTCTATGCACACCCTACATGTGCCAATGTAGATCTCTGGGGGTTAGGATCTCATATAGGGAAACCAAACCCAAATGGAAACCACCTGTAGTCCTGCATAAGATCCAATGCATCCCCTAGGCTTCTAATACAACCAATCATTAAAATAATTGGGTAAAAAGCTTACAAATCATGGATAACAACGTGGGCACTTCATAATGGCATGCCCTTCCGTAATGGGCTTTGGCATGTGCTAGTGTCTCCAAGCTCCAAAGGGGGTTAGCCAAGTACCTTATTAGGTGTTTTCAACCCTTAAAGGGGATAGTATGTCCAAGTTGCATCCCTCTAATGGGGGTGGCAAGTGACAAATAAGTGTAATGGGATGGGGAATGAGAGGGGCAATCCTGGGTCACATAGTGGGGCATAGGGGTAGCTAGATAAGGGGAAGCCCACACTTGGGTATGTAATGTATAAGATGGAGCAATCTTGGTACATGAGGTGCCCCGACCTTGATTTTTCCACCCTTCTTCATATACCTTTTACCTTTTATGAATTTTCTTTAATTAACTGCTCGGGGCTCAAAGCACAAGAGCATGATGCGTAAGATATAGTAGTGATTACCCCCTTTTAGGTAGGGCGGTTCATTGCACAGGGTGGTTCATTGCCCTCCAGGGGTTGAGACAATCACAGGTTCCTGAATGATAAAGGAGGCTCATCTAGGGCCTATGGGACAAGGGTGATGGCCAATGATTGGGGTAGAGCTCATGTAATGGCTTTTTCCCACATGCTTATTATTTTTGGCCTGGCCATATTTTGCATTTTGTGGTACAATTTCTTGTTAAATGTGGCCATTTATGCTTTTCACTTTTTCCTTTAATTGCTTCAACCTCTGGGGCATCATTCTAGGCTTGACCCAAGATGGGGGCAAGAGGACAGGGAGGCTAGCCCTATGTGGACCCAGAATGGGAATGTGGACCCAGGTGGGAGAAAAGATGAATGGAGGTATAGTGAGTGGATAGGGAGTAAAATGTGCGGATAAAGGAGCGGGACCATGCACACAAAGTCAAGCTTTCCCAAGTAGTACCACCCTAGAACCAAATGGTCAATAAAGGAGATCCCACGGGACTAAGATCCAAGGGTAACAACCAAAAGATATCAAGGGGACAGGAGCACAAACTAAGCCCACTCTTTCCGCCAAATCCCCCCATCAATCCACACCCAGAAGTATCCATGATAAGTAAACCCAATACTCAATTACCGAATGACAAGACATACCTTTAGATTCGGGAGGCCCACCTTCAAACATATGATCAATATAGGTAGGTGAGGGACCACATGGCTAGCTCAGGTGGCAGAGAAATGGCACAACGAGCTAGTAGGAGGCATCATGGGGCTGCTGGCTGCCGCTTGAGGCTCATCATGGAGAAAAATTTCTCTTGGGGATATCGCCCACAAAGTGGTGGGTAACAGGGCCTTCATGTGAAATATTCTTGCAGAAAAGCTAGTGATAGAATGCGTAGGTTCCTGCAGAGAAGTAACAGTTTGTCTCTTGAGAACTTGAGATAGGTGCAAACATTGGAGCTTGAATTCAGGTCTCATGAATGATCCACCAATCCATTAGTTACACAAAATCTAACATGAGGATACTAATCAGGGCAAAGGACCGAATGGGCTTCCTTGATCAAACGACCAAATTAGCAAAAACCATTTAGCCAAGGCTCCATCCCTTTGATGAAATTCCATATGTGCAACCTTTGTACAGACTGGTGGATAACAGGGTGTACGTGGATGGTGACCATTTATATAGTTGACTACTTTTCCGTCTCGACTCTCGAGGGCTTTTGCTGAAACCATCATTTTAGTCCATAGAGTGGATGATTGGTGGTTTCTATTGGGTGTTTATGGTAGGTTTCTATCCAATGTTTGTGTTCTGTTGTCTCTGCTCAGATTTCAGTGAAAGCAGTGCAAAAATTTTGCAGGTATTGCTCGTTTATAGTGGTGTCTCTCTCTGTGTTTGGTGGCATCTCTTCAGGTGACTCAGCGGTAGGCTTCTATTCAGCATTCATTCTCTGTTATGGGTATTGCTTGATTATGGCAGCTTCTCAGTGTTTGGTGGCATATCTTCAGGTGAACTAGTGGATGGTGGACGATGGATTAGCATCCATGGACCATGACACCTACTCCACAGTAAGAAGGGCTTCTTAGGACTATGGTAACTCCTGTTCAACCTAGCTTCTGGCCAGTTTAAGGCAAGGGTTTGGTCTTGGATTTTCTGAACTTAATTACTAGAATGGATAGTACAGATGTGCTCAACCTGCTACTACAGTACTCTCTTCTTGTTGCACTGCATTTTGGTTACTTTGTGGCATGCGGGTATCTTAGCCCTATGTGGGTAGTGGTGCATTATTATGTGGGGTTTCTTGTTTTAAGGCTGCTTTTTGGCATTAGGATTTTTGAAATGTCAGTTTGTATTTGGGTTTTTTCCCTGGTGTTTGGTTTGTCTCTGGATGCAGTTTGAACTTTAAAGCTCAAGCTAAATTTCATGCACTTCAGTGTTCATCTTTGGAAGGTTTAAAACATTAGGGCTCATGTCTTTTACTGTATGCATTTTGGTACTTCTATATTTTTGAATGTTGTTTTTAATGCAGATGCACAATGTACACCTTTTATTATCGCAGGGAAACTCAAGGGAAATTTCTCCACATTTGTGGATGGCATCCCTGGTAAAATTGTCAATACAGAATAGTGAGCCTCACTCATGGGTATTCAAACTGGGCACCTGCCAGTGCAGAGCTAGCTACCAAATGCCCAACATCATTAGCAACAATTGGTTGATCAAACCCCTTGGGTTATAACTTATCATATATGTATATATAAGACTTATGTTATATATAAATATATGATTAAAGTTATATACGCTCTTTACCTTTTGAATCACATAAATATATCAAATTTAGAATTTGAGTGTCAAAATCTGTGTTAAACTTCTACATACACATATAGAATTTAGAATTCTTGAGATAAAATGTGTTAACCATCGAGCAAGCTTAGGTATGTTAGAAAACATGCATTGATCCTTCCCTATTCTGGTGAATGGACAAGCCGCAATGTACATTGAACAGCCATTCTAATGCAGAGGAGTTAGTACATATACAGAGCAGTAAGCATTGATGCTGAAGAAAAACGGCATACTTTCTATAGTAGTGGCCATTTTCAGAAGAAAAAATGCCAATAATAATTAATACACGGCAGCTTGGCTCTCACGCAAGTAAGAGACGCATTTTCTTTTTTATTCTCATTAATATTTGGCAATTTATCTCTGCTTTTGATATTTGTTTAATTTCAAACTTGTATCACCAAATCCAGTGAATCATGTGACTTAGCCTTTTGATTATGTTAAATTTACTCCATTATTTATTCAGTATAAATTTTGATTACTGTTTACACACTCATTGCTTATATCCTTTTGATATTTCTAGATTGCCAGTTTAAAGTACTTTACTGGGTCTATTTATTCATTTTCCATTTAATTTTTGTTTGCAGGTGTTGCACGTGTTTTTTTTGGATCTGATTTCATAACAGTAACAAAATCAGAGGAGGTCTCATGGGATATTTTGAAGCCTGAAATCTTTGCAGCAATCATGGATTTTTATTCATCAGGGAAACCACTGTTTTTGGACTCTAAATCAGGAGCTCCTACAGACACCACCATTAATGAGGTAAATTGCGGTCATAAACATGACTTTAAATACATCATTTAGAATAAATATAACATATTTTTCCTGATGAACAAAATTTCCTTTAGTTTTCCTTCCCATCTTTTGATGCTTCGCTCAGTATTGTTTGCTTTGTATTGAGACGCCTCTAAGTTTTTGATCAAGGATCTCTGCGTTAGTTTTCTAAGTTCATAACATAAATGATAAATCTGATCTTCAAAGACAAAATCTTCTATTGCAGTATTGGAAAAAAAATATCAAACACTAAACACAGACAGTTATAATAAACTTTGGAAACTTAGACAAGAAAAAGTAAAACTGCAATTTACTTTATTTAAAGTTGCAATTCAGAAGTTACTCAACAGGGGAGCCAATGACTTGCTGTAAAGCATTCTCAATTGTTTGTCAACCATCTCTTCAGTGACAGCAATCTCATTTTTCTCCCATTCTGCTCTATATGCTACTCATACATAATCTCATATGAATGTGATCATCATTTTTCATTCACGATAAATCTGCACCCCAATTCTCATCGATATACTTAGAATGGAGAAACTGGTGAGAATTAATCTACTTGATGTCAGTGTTGTTAAAATCGTGATATTATCGTTTTATCGCGATAATTTCCCGCTGCCGATATTATCGCGAGTAATATCCGAAATTATCACCATTTTTTTATACCTGATTTTTTGGAAAAAATCGCAATTTTTTCCGTTTTTATCGTGGGCAATCGGGGCAGCGAGGTTTTATAAGGGATGCTAAATGTTTGAAATGCGATTTTTTTTGAAAGAAACAAATAATTTTTGAGTGGGGCAGCTTAATGATCAAGTCTAGGCCCTAGTATTGATATGCTATTCATGGTAATGTTAAATTGACATTCTCCTTAATCTTCATTTTCATTGTCACTTTTACTTAAATTTTTAACATTACCATTACCATGAAATGACTCAGGATGTTTGAGAGTGGTTCCGGCCTCATTGGATTTCATATGGAGAAAGTAGAATTCTAGATTTCATTCAAAATCTAGTAGACTTATCAGTTTTTCAGGATTGGGAGATTGTAATGTTTCCAGGTGACACCACCTGCCCGGACTACACCTACCACCAGTGGAGGACGTGGTCTACCTCCTATAGCTCCTACTTCTAGTTCTTCAGCTTCTAGAGCATAGCAGATTCCATTGCCAACTCCACCAGCACCAACGTCTACATCTAGAGGGAAAGGGAAAACTGTGGCATTTTCTCGCAAGAGGGGCAGAGGAAATCAATAGGATTAGACTTTAGTTATTTTCTTCATTTTATTGTATATGATATTATGACATGATGAGATACATTATTACATTTTTTGTTGATATTTTGAGGCTGAGTTGGGACTCAGGAGTCAGGACTTACTATTCAGGACATGATTCAATGTTATGTGTGATTTTAGCACTAGAAATGATATTAAACATCTTA